>ML098090.1:24119-45639 GCA_003697995.1 Taxidea taxus jeffersonii | reverse complement strand
GGTGGGGTTACATTATATGTTTAAATTTTAAAAAAGCTTAAATAAAATAGAATTTAAAATTCAAATAAATAAGTAAATAAATAAAATCTAAAAAAAAAATAACTAGCAAAAGAAATATACAGGAGTTTCACAATAGATAAGTGCAAAGAGCCAAAAAATACATTACCGTGTTAGTAATAAAGTTCCAATTAAAACCCTAACCAGACACCATTTCATACCCACCAAAATCAAAGAAATTCAAAATGCAGATTTTATCAAGTGATAGTGTGGATGTAGAGCAATGAGAATTCTCATTCACTCCTAGTGGGAGTATAAATTGACACAACCCCTTTGGGAGAGATTTAGCATTACCTGCACATACCCTAACTTTCATAGATCTCATTCCATTTACATAATCTGGAAAAAACTCTTAACATGCAAACCAGGAGATACACACAAAGATGTTAATAGGAGCACTGTTTATAATAGCAAACAATGGGAACAATCCAAATGTCCACCAACAATAGAATGAGAATATAAATAAGTGTATATTCATAAAAGAAAATCTCATCAATATCAAATGAAAAGAATAAACTACAGCAAAAGTATCACTGACTAAATAAGAAAAAAAAAAAAAAAGATTAGCCTAAGAATCAAGAACAATGTCTACAGCTCTCTTATATTCATATACAATTAAAAAAACTGATAAAATCAAGCCACTTTGTGCATTGGTAGTAAAGATAATGCAGAGGACAGAAGATCAAAACCATTCAGGGTGGTTACCTCATGTATTGTAAAGGAAAAGACTGTGATCTGAGAGATGCTCCTAGCGGGGTCTGGAGTATGGTAAGGTTTTTTCTGCGTAATGGTATTGAGTGCTCCTTTCTCACATGCGGGGTTTATTCTTCAAGCTGTACATAGACTGTACTCTGCTATGCTACACAATTAAAAATAACAGAACCTCTTTAAGACTTCCCAAGGTTTTTAACACTTCCAATAAGACTACTCGGGTCGTGGGCTATTTCTCTATCCTCTCTTTCTATCACTCATACTGAAGAAGATGTGTAAAACCATTCTACAAAGACGGCAATTTAAAAGTAAGGCAGTCTAAAATTAGAGTATGAGTAGTGTCGTCTAATATATTAGCCGTTTTACGAAAAGGAATAATGATAAATATCCCAAAATTTCACTAACGGACAAACTAGCGCAAAGAACACGCCAGATAGCTCCTCCTTATCCGTCTCACTCCGTTATTATCAGCGCTCACTCATATGTATAACGACCTCCTATCCCTATCCCGTTCCATCTCTTATTTTGTCAACGACTTCCAGCCACAGCCCCGAGAGTAAGGTCCTGCGGCACCCTCCATCATTTCTTAATCCTCTTCCTTTTACATAAGACAAACTCTGCAGCATCTTTACTTTGAAAGGCCTCTAGCAAAAGCAGCTAGGAACACGTGGCTGGCACCATACCTGCCAGTCGGTCCAGCAGGCCTGGCTATCATCCCCAATCCTCAGCAATGATAAGGTACTCAACTTCACAGAACACACTCAGGCAGTACTGCAAGCCCTCAGCCGGCGAAAGAAAACAATCGTAACTCAATATCCAAAAATCAGGGTTCAGTTCTCGCTCAAACTTACCTCGGTTCTCCGGCTTCGGCTTTTTCTTGCGAAACTCATTTTTCCCGTCCGCGATAGCTTGCCCGTTGAAAGAAGAGGACGCCATCTTCGAATTGCTTCCGGTGTTACCGGAAGTGGAACTGTTCTTAAATCCTACCGGATTTTAGTCCTGAAAATCTGTCTACTAAAAACGAGTTCCGTATAATTTAGACGAGATCTGCGCAATCTCCGTGCGTGTGTACGCTGAAGTCCGCGTTATTTGCACAGACTACAAGCGCTTCTCCTGCGTAGCCAATGGAGAGCTGGAGACTTCTTTCCCAGGGTACACGGCAACACGGAGTTTAGCTGCATGCTGGGAATTGTAGTCCAAGAGTATGGGCAAGTTGGAGACCGTTTTACCCGTAGTTTTCTCTCGGTCCCGGTATCTTACTTAAAACCCCGAACTCCAGGGTTTGGCCACAGAGTGCAAGCGGTCTAACCTTGATGTCACTTACTCATTCAATGATAATATTTATATGACTGTCAAGTAAGTGCTAGGTCTAAAGACGAAAATACCTGATCGTTGATGGCAGGGAGTGACAGTAAGAGCTACCATTTATTGTGAGACTACTTTGTGTCGGCAGTTTATTTGCATTTCTAATTCTTAAAATAACATTAAAGCAAAATTCTCTAAGCTTGATAATTTTTTTAGATAAGTTTTAAAAGTCTTTGTTTCTGATGATAATTTCCTAAAGTTCTAAGCCAGAAGGATAATAACTGACACTTCTGAGGTGTTTCACTTCCCCTAAGATTTCCCAAACACCTCAAGACGTGAAGTTCATCACTACTACAAATTTTCACACTTCTAAAAAATCTAAGTGTTTAGACACACTAAAGATGAGACTTCTTTTGATGACTGATCTTACTATTTGCCATTTCTAAAATTTTCTGCAGCACACTTAAGCAAAGTCTTTGATACGTTTTATTTCTTGCGTTAGTGAAACTAGGAATGTTTATTTGAAATCCACCCTTGTGTGTCTTCTGTAAAAACTTAGATAGTTGTACATAAGGTACATATATAAAACAGATTTAATTAGGGACAGAAGGTCCCAAGACACAGGATTATGTTAAGATTTTTTTTATCCCCCTGGGGCGTCTGGTTGGTTCAGCCAGTTAACGGTCTGACTCTTGGTTTCAGCTCAGGTTATGGGTCCTGAGATAAAGCCTCAGGTCAGGCACTGCACTCAGCGCCAAGTCTGCTTGTCACCCCGCTCTTCCCCTGCTCACACACACTCTCTCTTAAAATTAAAAAAAAAAAAATCTTAAAACAAACAAAAAAAGAGGTATGTCTTATAAACAGCAGGCCATGATTGCATCCCTATATTCCTATATTCTTGCAATTTACTCAAAAAGCAATGACAAATCCTGGGCACCTGGCTGGCTCAGTCAATAGCATGTGACTCTTGATCTTGGTGTTGTGAGTTCAAGCCCCAGGTTGTATGTAGAGATCACTTAAAAAAAAAATCAATGACAAATCCCTATAATAGACCAAATAACAACTGGGGAAAGTTATAAATTGAGAAGCAATTCTTTCAGTGTTCCCAGGAATCCTATGAAGCAGATTTTTATTACTGTTATTTTAAGGTACTCAGTCACTAGTAAGTGGTGAGCAGGACATCAAGTACAGGAAGTCTGATCATTAGCAGCTTCAGAAAGGCTACTTAAAGGATTAGTTGTTACAAATGTGTTAGAAAAAGGACTGAGTTTTCAGCCTCATAGCTTTTGAAGTTGAGGGTATTAGTTGCTCAGTGGCTCTCCAGCAGGCCTACCCTGCAGTCTTTGGACTTGTAGTAGTAGAGTTAATCCAAATATCTGATAAGCATATGATGCTTAACTTCACTACTGTATGAAAAGCATGTAAACATAACAGTGATATATCACTTCTCACCCACTAGACTGGGAAAAAGAAATAATAAATACATATATTTTTAAATGATAATCTGATAGAAGAAGGTGTACTCATACACTGCTGGTGAAAATGCAAAGTGTCACTGCCATTTTGCAAAACAATCTTAGCAATATAAAATATGGACATATTCTTCCACAGTAATTCCACTCCTGGAAAACTGTCAACTAGAAGTAAAGCACCATTCCATTGAATGTATGTATAACTGTGTCAATTACTGCCTGTGTAGAAGTAGTTCCCTGAAAGGAACTATGGAGCCACACCCACTAGTCTGTTGCCAAGTTTCTCACCCATCCCTGTTGGGTTTCCTATAACAGGAAAAATAATCTTAACTCTGTGACTCTACACATGGAAAATGCTTTTTTAAAAAAAGCTTCACATGTGGTACATACCCAGTAAGTGATAGCTATTATTTATTTATGGTGGCAAAAAAAAGCATCTTGACTATCAATTAGAGATATAGTTAAATAAACTGATATTACTTTCACAGTGGTGAGATATTATGCAACCATTCATAAGAACTAATTAAATCTAATGAAGATATTACCTCAAGGCATTGAGCCAGATACAGTACATATATAAAGTGTTATATGTTATTCTTTATATAATTATCCTGTTTTAAAAATATCCCATTTGGGGGGCACCTAGGTGGCTTAGTCAGTTAAGTCTAGGCTAAGTCAATTAAGCATTGAACTCTTAGTTTTGGCTCAGGTCATGAGATCGAGCCCCGAGTTCAGCTCCGTGCTAGGTGTGGAGCCTGCTTAAGATTTTTACTCTCCCTCTCCTTCTGCCCCTCCCCCATCCAACTTGCATGCTCGCTCTCCCTCTCAAAAAAAAAAACCATCCCGTTTTTATAAAGCAAACCATCCAATAAATATTTATTGAGCATCTATAATATTTCAGGTTCTGTTCTAAATACTTGGTTCTATGTACTAGATATAATAACTATATGTATGTGTATGTATGTACATGAATATATGTATGTGATTATGTAACAAAAGAAGATTTGGAAGTCCGTACATCAAGGTTATGAGTCTGGCTATCGTAGGGATAAAGGCAGAAAAGAAAAAGGAAGTAGGCAAAAAGACTTTAAAAATAGGTAAAAAAATAATAATCTTTAGAAAAATAATGTCAACAAAAGTAAAGGAGTCTGCATGAAAGCCTAGAAAACCTGGGAATCTAGGAAAGGTCAAATTTGAGAAACATATTCAGCCAGTCTTGGAATGTTTGCTGTGCAACAAAATGTTTCATGTGTCATGGTGTTGGAATAAAATATGCTTGCAGGATATCAACTTCTTCCTTCAAGGCCCCATTTAGTAAACTCTGTAGATATGGAAAACGGATGTGTGGCTTTGGCTGCTAACCAGCTTGAGTAAATACTTAACCAACCTCTTTTTCTTCAGTTGTAAAATGAGAGAGTTGAGTTAGATTATTGCTTCTTAAACTTTAGCCAACCTCAGACTCACATGGAGGGTGACCCCATTCCCAGTTTATAGTTCAGTAGGTTTGAGGTAGGGCCCAAGAATTTGCAGCCTGGAAAACAAGGAATTACCCAACCCCAAAATGTCGATAGTGCCAAGGTTGAGAAACTTGGGTCTACAGATGTTCTTAAGTTCTGTGATTCTACTTCAAAGGGCTAGTGAGGACTTTATTCTAAGCCAGGCATGCAATGAAAGCAAAGTTTTTTCCCACTTTTTACCTATAGGGCAGAACTTGCCTAGTATCAAAGCCAAAGTTTCCAGATGGCTGTTCATTATTATGCTGGGCTCCTTGGTGAGCAATCCTGCTCCATTTTCCTCAACTCTGCCTGTCATTCTGGAATCCTGTTGTCTCATTACCCAAACAATGATACTGGTACATACGGTGGTTGCTTGAGGTCTAGAGACACTCATTACTGCTTGAATATTAGTCCCTCTGGGCCCCAGGCCCACAGAACATTAATATTTCATTGGGCCTCTCCTACTATTTCCAAGGCAATCCCCCATCTTTCTCTTCTTGATTGTTCTTATTGATAAGCAACAGCTTTGATTTAATTTTCAATTAAAATATTCTTCTCCCTAAAGGAAAGCTGGAACACATTTCATGATATTAGGTTCCACCAAAGCAACAGAAGGCTTTTTAATGCATGCATGAATATTCAAGATTTAATCAGTGGCATGTGAAATGTATTGATACTGCTGAGAATTATTATTTTATGCAAATAGAACAAGCAAACTACAGTCTTTCATTTGTTTACATGACACCGGGAGATTATCTGAACTTCTCTAAGCAGGTTTCTAGTCATTTGTTAAATCTATATGCTTCTCTCATCCTTTAGACAGTGGTAACCACAGATGGCCCTTGATGAAATGAACTGTTTTTTTTATGAAATGAACTTTTAGATTATTTATTTCAAACATTTAACAGGTCTATATTTAAACAAGTCATTTCATTATGTTAGTAAGAGGGCAACATGGCTTCTCCAGTGTTTCAAAATCTCGAATTAAAAAGTGTAGCTACCTGATATACTTAGAGACTGGAAATTCAGAGTTTAACACTACATTTTTGCTTTTGATCATCTATTAGTGACTTTAATTTCTTTTGGTTTATGAGTCCCTTTACTAATTTGATGAAATCAAGGGACTCTTTTCCCCAGAAAAGCATGTATTTGGGTAAACATATCATTTCACCCATAGTTTGATGAGATGCTCACTTTTCTGTCACATGCTTTCATAAAACCTCTAGAGGATCAAGCTATCAGGTTAGGTTAAGGACCCTTGCCTTAAAGCAACACAGGAAGAATGTCTCAGAAGCCCGGATCTGATCCTACGAGCACTCAAGTCCCCTCCTCTAAGAGTTCTCCAGAAGAGGCATCGGGCTCCTTGCTCGGCAGGGAGCCTGCTTCTCCCTCTGCCTCTGCCTGCCACTCTGTCTGCCTGTGCTCGCTCTCTCTCTCTCTCTAACAAATAATAAATAAATAAATAAATAAATAAATAAAATCTTAAAAAAAAAAAAAGATTCCTTCCACTGCAAGTCATAGAAAATTCACCTAACAAGTAAAAAAGAGGATTTATTATCCTACATACCTGGGAACTGGACCTAGGACCTCAACAAAATCATGGAAACATTCATGCTCTTTCTCTATAATAATCTCTCTCTCGGTCCATCTGTTTTCTCTGTTTTTTTCTGTGCTGCCACAATGTGTACTACAGTAAGTATAGCAAGTTATGCAGGGGGTTAATAGTTTTACAGGTTTTACCCATCGCCATCTCTCATTCCCATGCCACCATTTCATTAAAATAAGTCACATACTTAAAAGAATACTTAGCCCCGGTCACAAGATAGAGGAATTATGTACTAAAATTTTATTGGGTGTGTGTGTTTGTGTAGTAACTCTATATTTGCTGTGAGGGTTTTAAAATGTATCAATTGGTCTACTAGGCTGATTTATATTTCTCTAAGCATTTGCGGTGATACTGAAAAGGTGGTTTGCTATAGTTGTGACGACTTGGTGTAACCCTTTTTTATAATAATTATTCTCTCATGTAGCATATTTCCCTACAGGAAATAGCTACATATTTTTACTTTTAATTTCAAAAAGAATAAAAAAAGAAAATGCAAGGAGCAATGCACCCATCATCTAAGAATCCCTCTACCTAAGTTTAATAAATATAAATTATCATTATCATTTTGGTCCCAGATTTACATTAATATTTCTATCATAAAATTTCACATATATGCAAAATGAAGTCACTCCACAGTCTTGTTTCTCTCTTTTCTAGAAGCAATAACTAGATGTTTTGATTTTTAAGAACTATTTCCGACTTACTAGGAAGCAGTAGACTAATATAACAAATGCTTTTGTGGTCATAATTAAACTCAAGGCATAAAATATTTTCAGTTAAATCCCCTGTCCACACCTCCCTAAATCTCATCCCTCCCCCCACCAGAGGTGATCACTATGCCAAAATAGGTGCTTATAATTTCCACGTATATTTTTGTTTATATGGCTACTATACACACATGTAACCTCTAAAAAAGATAAACTGGGCTTTAGATATTTTACGTATGGCATATTTATACATTATACATTAATAAACTTGTATATAATAATATATAAATATTTTATCTTTATTATGTACAGATAAGTGCTGTATGTACTCATACAACTTGCTATTTATTTATTTAGAGAGAGAGAATGTGTGTGTGCGATTAGGGAGCAGAAGCAGGGGGTGGGGACAGAGGAAGAGGGAGAGAGAGAATCTTAAGCAGCCTCCATGCCCAGCAAAGTCTGTCATGGGGCTCATCTCAGGACCCTGAGATCATGACCTGAGCCGAAATCAAGATTCTGAGACAACCCACTGAGCCACCCAGGCACCCCTGCAACAACTTGCTTTCTAATGGAATAGTTTGTTTTGAGGTTTACTCATGTTGAATCTGTGTGATTCTAGTTCATTCATCCATGGTATATAACCTTTGAATTCGTAGGTAAAAGACATGGCAGCTTCGGTCTTGGTTTCTTCCTTTCTCTTGCTCTCTGTCCCTGACAGCTCACTCTGGGAGGACCCAACTGCCATGTCTTGAGCGGCCCTATGGGGAGAGCCAAAGGGCAAGGAACTGAACAGCCTCTTGCCACTAGCCTCGTCAGCCTGAAAGCACATTCTCCTAGCTGGTCAAGCTGTCAGATGACCGGAGCATGGCTGACTCCTTGACTGCAGCGTCCTGAGGCTAACTAAGCTGCACACATGTTCCTGACCCTTGGGAACCTCACAAATGTTTGTTGTTGAAACCTGCCATTTTGGGGGTAATTTTTACACAGACATAACTGGAACAATATTGAAACAAGCCTAAGTGTTCAACAAAATATGAGATTTTGATTAGGGATATGGACACGAAACTTTCTCAGGAGGAATATTTTTCTTTGATTCTTGCCACTAGAGGGCAAAATGTTCATAAAGCATGGCTTGGATAAAGAGTTAAAAGGCTTTTTCTATTTCCATGGAACCACAGACTGTCCGAGTGGGGGGAAAAAAAAAAAACCAACCTTAAAGATTACCTGGTCCAACTCCATTAATTTACAGATGAGGATTCTAACACACAGAGACTTTAACTGACTAGTACAATGTCACCCAGACTTGGATCTAAATGTACAAAACTCAGCTGCATTTAATAATATGCAGACCCAGTAACTACTAATCAACTCTGTTGTTTTTTAAAATCACTAGGTGTAGAATAAAGAGAGAAGCCATTTTAAAAAATCCTCTATTTCAACTAACATATTAGTATTTCCAAGATCAAAAGACTTGTGATAATAACCATTTCCATTCTTTGGGTGCCTATTATAAGCCACTTACCATACATTACTTGCTATGTCTTTTCATTTCATCTGTACAACAAAACTTTGAAACATATACTCATCAATGCAGTATTTTGTCCAAGGACACAGAGCTAAAAAGAAACAAAACAAATTTGAATCTGACACAGGTTAAATCTCATTACAATAATTTTGGGGGGCACAAGTCATAGTGTCTGATTATAACAGAAGTTTGTTGTTTCTGGAAATCACTGAGTGTGTTGAGACATGTGAGTGGCTGCCGCATAGCATTGGAAAAGAAAAAATGATTTTGATGACTCACTTCTATTCTTCCCAGAGAGGGGTGTTTTTCTCTCCCTCTCATTCTGTTTCTCTGTTCCTGTCTCTGCCTAATACACACGCTGCCCCTCCCCTTCATTCTAGCAAACCAGCTGTGTGATGTTGGAGAATTGCCCTAGAGCTTGACTTTGTTGCACTTTCTTCATTTCTAAAATGAGAATACACCTACATCCTTCAAGCTCTCAAAGGGATGCTGTGATGATTAATGAGGAAGTCTTTCAGAATCTCATTTGATTTTGCAGAAGACAGGTGTTTAATAAAGCTGAGGAATCATTATAATGGCAATTAGTCATATTTTAGGACAGGTGGGCAGGTATTTGGCTGTACTGACTTGGCTGGAGCTGTTGCGGCACCAAAGCATTGAAGTCAAGTCAACATGTCAGCAGCATCGAGTTAGGTGAAAGGGGGGCATAATATCTTCTTAACCCACACGCTGCTTTGTTCATCATCCCTGCCTGGCGCATACTGGCACCTAGTCACAGCATTTCCAATGCAGTTAGGCAGGCAACCTTAGAAGAACCACCTCATTGCTGGGATTTATAGTTCCAAGGAGAGCCAACACTGGCTCTCCTCTCTTCATGCATGCATGCCACTCATACCAAGAGACTGAGCCTAGTCCTCCTTGCCTTGACTCTCTCTGGCCCTGCGACTTACTGAGACCAAGAGGAGGCTGTGGGTAGGACTTCGCTAATTCCAAGTTGAACCTTCAGAAGAGTGGCGATTTCTGCTCTCTCTTACTTGGAAGAGAGCTGCAGGGTAAGAAGTTCAACCTCCCTGAGACCACCTCACTGTGAGGAAACCCAAGCTAGCTATGTGAAGAAAAAGAGACAGGGATGTGCCTGGCCAGCTCTCAGATGTTCCAGTCATCACTGCTTGTGTACTGGACATGAAATGAATGAAGAAGCAATCTTAGACATTTCAGCTTTAGTAGACACCACTTGGAGCAAAAGAACTGTCCCTCCCAATTACAGAAACAGAAAACTTAATAAAAATATCTGGCAGTGTTAAGTTACTATGTTTTCGGGATGTTTGTTACACAGTAATAATGTCCCTGATCTCAAGGTGCTTACATCCAAACTGGAGAAGGCAAATCACAACAACCATAACAAAAACATTATTGCAGCTAATGATAATGTAATTGGAAGGTGGGTAATGTGGATAGCATCGTCATTGTTTTTCTAAGGTTGCCTTTCTGATGCATCAGCAATAAACTAATAGACAACAAGGAAAGGGAAGAGGCAAAGAAAGAGAGAGGAAGAAAGAAAATGTTGCCCCTGAACTTCTTGAAATTCAGTTTAATTACCTGCAACTTAAATAGCAGCTTCTTGATAGGAGTATATACTATACTACTATACTAATTGTGAGTATATACTCACAATTCGTGATTTGGGGAACACCTCACCATCTGGGGCTTAATGTCTGTAGCTTTACTAACCCTGAAACAAATCTAATAAGAGAGGTGTTCTTCCTCCTACTTTATTAGCTTTGGGGAAGGTAAAGACGGGAGGTAGTAGCATTGGAGGACAAGTCCTACTGTTCTGTGCGCTGCCTACTGACACAGTCCCTGAGACAGGGCCATTGCCCCACTCAAAGAAAATATTTGAATTAGGAAAGAAACAAGGAAGTGTATGTTTTATAGTCCAAAGTATCTGGAAGTTTCAGTTACTGATTTTCTTTTGAAGAAAGGGCATTTTTCATAAGAACATTCCAAATGAAAAACCACTCTTCTTCCATAAATAGCATGGTTCTCTGTGCTATGCTGTGAGTCTACTGCTGAGGTACTCCATAGTCTTAAAATTAGTGGTGAGTTCTTTGAAGGTAAGGACTCTGACTTTTTTTTTTTGCTTCTTCATCCTCTCACCTAAAATTCTGCCCCTAGTACATGCTTCATAAATATTTGTTGAATGAGCAGATACTGGATTAAAAGACAAGGATCTGGATTTGAATCCCAGCCCTGCTACCTACTGGCAATAAGTCTCTGGTCAAGTTACTTAATTTTTCTGCATTTCCATAGTTCTCAGTTGTACATTAGGAAAAACAACATTTCACATGGTTGTTTGTAAAAAAATTAAACAACACACATACATAAATTCTTACTATGTATACACACACATATATGTACATACATACATACACACACACATGAAGACACAGTGCAATTAACACAGAGCCTACACGTGATTGAAGTTAATTAAATATAGGTCTTTCCCAAAGTGGTTATTTGCCTTTAGATAGAATTGTGAAGATCACTATAACCTGAATGTTTGTATCTCTCCATCCCTCCCACCACCCACGCCAAAATCTTGTGCTGAATCCTAACGACAGGTGATATTAGATGATATTAGAAGGTGAAATTAGATATTAGATATTATTAGATAATGATGATATTAGATGATGATATTAGAAGGTGAAGCTTTTGGGAGATGATCAGAACTACCCTGGTGAATGGGATTAGCACCCTTCCAGAAAAGGCCAGAGAAAGCTCCCCTGCCCCCTTCCATCTGGTGAGGACACAGCGAAAAGATAGCTGCCTATGAATCAGAAAAGTGACCCTCCCCAGACACTGAATTTGCAGGTGCTTTGATCTTGGACTTCCCAGCCTCCAGAATTGTGAGAAATCAATTACTGTTGTTCATAACCCACCCAGTCTTTGGTATTATTATAGAAGTCTGAACAGACTACAACAATCACTATTGCTATAATTCCATTTAAATGTGTTTTTATTTAAATGGTGACTTTTCAAACTCTGCTTTCATCTAAGATAAATTTCTTATTTGGCCAGTATTAACTGGTAACAGCTGAGCATCTATGATAATTCTTCAAGAGTCACTATTTTGGAAACTTATTATTTGTGAGTTGATGATGTAGTGATGAACATTTGCTAGAGCAAAACAGTCAGAGGGACAGAAAAGGTGCAGCAAACTCGACTCCTTTTACAAATTATAGGTCTGATGCCAGAATGGCTAATCTCAAAACGTCTGTTTGAAAGAGGACTTCAACAACCTACTTCCATTTTGACCTCAGTCTATGCTAAGTTCTTTCCAGCTTATCTTTTAACCAAGGCAAAAATCCAGGCAGGCAAAGCAACCTGTGATAGGAACTGAAACTATCCCCTCAAGCAATAAGGAATGCCATGAGGCCAGCAAGACCCTAAGTGACTGACTCCAGACAAAGATCAGCCTGCCTTTTACAGCCCACCTGCACCTACCCATCATCTTTGTCCATTTTCTTTACATAACCTAGAAGAATTTTCAGTGCCCTAGAGACAGTCTTGGGGATGTTAGTCTGCTGTCTTCCTGGTGCTGATCTTACTGGAAGAAATCCCTCTCCTGTTTCACCACCACCACTTGTCTCTCTGCCTCTGGATTTTGTTAGTGACAATAGTCAGAAGCTCCTCTGTTTGGGATTCCCAGGGCCAGGTGCTCTTGCACCCTTGGGCCTCAGTTTCATGCTGTGGAAATTCATTATAAAGTCCTGAGAGGTAACGGTGCCTGGGTGGCTCAGTTGGTTAGGCGTCTACCTTCGGCTCAGGTCATGATCCAGGGGTCTTGGGATCCAGCCCTGCATCAAGCTCCCTGCTCAGTGGGGAGCCTGCTTCTCCCTCTCCTCCCAACTCCTGCTCTCTCTTGATATCTCTGTCTCTCTCTCTCAAATAAAAAATAAAACAAAATACAAATAAAATAAAGTAAATAAGTCCCACGTGGTTAAGGGGTTAGTGATATGGCCTTGTGATGAAGGATTTTTGGAAGGCAGGCAGGTAGGCAGGAACAAGGATTCCCCTGCTCCAAGAGGAAACCACCCTAAAAGGATTTTACTACTTTTACTACACCCAGGAAGGAGCCCTCCATCCTTTCCCATGTGTTAGATAGGTGACAAAGATCTGATTGGGTAATAGGTGCATTCATCAACAAGCCTATAAAACCTCCGAGACATAAACACTCTGGTAGCAACCCAGGTACCCCCCGCTCTATGGAACCTTTGTACTATTGCTTATTGAACTTTGTTTTGCCGCCCACCTCTTCATCTGGTCTACCTCTTCAATTTTTGAAGTGGTGTCACCAACTGAGGGCCCCAAAGGAAAGCCTTGCTTTGCTACCCACTACGTCTGGTTTACTTCTGCATTCTTCGGAGTGGCCTAAGAACCATGGGCACCAATGGTGCAAAAATCCTGCAACACTTGCCTAAAAGGGGCCCAGTTGGAAACAAACAAAAAAAAAAAGATGTTGTCAATGAAAGGTAATAGTAGAGAGAAGAAAATATGACAATGGTTTTTGTCTTTTTATGTTTACTATGTATCTGTGGAATAAGTGGGTGACTAACTACGGATACAGAAAAACTTGAATAAGAGAATTACAATTTTTAGAGCATGAGCTTTATTTCTTAAGATGAGAACACATAATGGCTGATTTACTAGTATTTTAAACAATTGATAGTGAAATAAAATTATGGTTAGAAGAGTCAGTTTAACACTGAGAGCTACTTGTTTTAGACAGTAACTTAACGGGAAATAAAATGATAATATTCAATTTATAGGATAATCTCTTTAAGTGGTTGGAAAACAGAGCTTTAAAAGGATTCAAGCCTTCTCTTCTCTAACCACTAGGGAGAGCTTTATCTGGGCCAGGAGTTGCTGAAATAACCTTTCTGAGGTTTCAAAATCTATATCATTTCTAATTCCATGGTGCCTCATTCTGCAGTAAACATAAGGGTTTATAAAAAGATTTAGAAATAGCAACAACGACAACAACAAAAAATAGAAACAACAAGTGATAACTCTTTCTGGAGTGTATTCTTACCTTGGATAACAAAGGACAGATTCCCAACTCACATGCTTGGTCTGCAGTCTGAGATGTTCTCTAGCCCCCAGCAATCTAGACAGCGATGTGGAAATGTTGGGGTTTGGAGCCAACACTCAAAGAATTCTTGAGACGTCTTCAGTGCAAAAAGGCTTTTTTGTTTTCATTTTGTTTTATTTTCAGGACAGGCAGACAGAAAGAGCTGCATGGTATTGTGAGGAGGAACTGATGATATACTTCGTTCGGAATTGGGGGAGGTGAAGACAAAGAAAATTTCCAAAAGGCCTTCCTTTCTTTTTTTTTTTTTTTTTTAAGATTTTATTTATTTGGCAGACAGAGATCACAGGTAGGCAGAGAGGCAGGCAGAGAGAGAGAGGAGGAAGCAGGCTCTCCGCTGAGCAGAGAGCCCAATGCGGGGGTTGGATTCCAGGATCCTGGGATCATGACCTGAGCCAAAGGCAGAGGCTTTAACCCACTGAGCCACCCAGGCGCCCCTCCAAAATGACTTTCATGTGCTACAGAAAATTCTTGGGATCCTGGAGGCCTGGCTATTGTCAAGCTAATATTGTTTTTTTTCCTTCTAGGGAGGCATTAACACTGAGATAGTCGGGAGTTCCCAGAGGAATGTCGCACTCTGCCTGCCTGAGTATTTGTCAATGGACTGCAGGTTATAAGGAAATTTAATTTCCTTCCTTCCTTCCTTCCTAAGATTTTATTTATTTATTTGACAGAGAGAGACTCCATGAGAGAGGGAACACAAGCAGGGCAAGTGGGAGAGAGAGAAGCAGGCTCCCCGCTGAGCAGGGAGCCGATGTCGAACCCAGGACCCCAGGATCATGACCTGAGCTGAAGGCAGACACCTAGCGACTGAGCCACCCAGGTGCCCCTTTATCTACATCTCTTTTGCCTTTGTTCTCCACACCAGACAGCATCTCTGTATGGAATAAAATCAAGCAGAACAATTTTCTCTGTAACTTTAAAAAGTTACTCCCAAGAGTAAGCCATTAAAAACCAGGTAAACAGCAGACCCCCAAGGATATGGCAAAAGTTACAAAGGTGTTTTTATCACTGGGCTCCAGCTGAATATAAGCTATAAGGTAGGAGACTATGTAAACTGGCTATACATTCCATACTAATGGTGCAGAACAAAAGCAAAAGGAGTGTAGATAGAATTAAATTTCCTTATAACCTGCATTGCATTGACAAATACTTGAGACAGGCAGAGAATGATGACATTCTTCGTGAACTCCCAACTGTCTCAATGTCAATGCCTTTGTGAAGGAAAAAACCGCCATAGCTTGATAATAGCCAGGCTTCCAGCATCCCTTAAGTTTTCTTTATTATATCAAAGTCCTTTTGGAAACTTTCCTTCTCACCACCCTCCCAGCTTTAAAGTATATAATCAATCACTCCTCACAATCCCAGTGCAGCTCTTTCTGCCCATGGGTCCTGTCCCTGTGCTTTAATAAAACCACCCTTTATGCACCAAGAAAAAGTCTCAAGAATTCTTTGACCATTGGCTCACAGACCCCATTTCAAATCATACCACATACCACCCCAGATGGCTCAATGAAGAGTCCTCAGGATTTACCATGACCCACACCAGTGTCATCTTGTTAGCTCTGCTTTTAAACGTCCACTCAGAATTTCTGGGTCCATATTGTTGTCAGGTAAACAACATCTCAGATAGTGGAACATTTTACTGGAAATACATCTCTGTTTCCATTCATTCACAGATTCACAAATAGGAGCGACTTAAATTCTCCTCGGTTCTGGAAAAGTGAGAGGGTCAGGAATGGAATAGGTAGTAAAATCTTCCTCAGTCTAATACTGTATTGGCCCTTTATCCAGTTTCTGCTGATGACCAGAATCACAAGGGCCTTGAAAATGCTGGTGGAGCCGGCTGGGGGCGGGGTGGGGGCAGGGGTGGGGAGGGAGGGGTACGGAATCACAATTTCTATTAAGTGTTACCTAGCATCTTTTGGACCATCTAGGCTTCAGTTTATTCATTCTGTTAAAAAAAAAATTCGGGGACACCTGCGTGGATCAGTTGGTTGGACGTCTGACTTCAGCTCAGGTCATGATCCCTGCCTCCAGACCCCGGGCTCCTTGCTCAGCGGGGAGCCCACTGCTCTCTTACCCTAACAAATAAAATCTTAAAAAAAAAAAAATTAAACCGAGCAAGTTTTAAGATCTAATAGACTTTATTAAGCAATTCATGGATTGGGTACCTCAGATCTAGTAAGGACAGAGATACTCCAAGGGATTGTACAAAATGGAAGGAGGGTGAGGCAAGGAAGTAGCAGCAAAAGAAAAGAAAGGATCCTTTCAGGCCAAGACATTGCTGGAAAGGGAATAACAGGGTTTTTATCGTGCATATTACCTCACCAGTCTGATCAGAAAATTCCAGATTGATTGTTTAAAGGTCACATTCCGTGGGGTGCCTGGGTGGCTCAGTGGGTTAAAGCCTCTGCCTTCAGCTCAGGTCATGATCCCAGGGTCCTGGGATTGAGCCCTCATCGGGCTCTCTGCTCAGCAGGGAGTCAGCTTCCCTCTCTCTCTGCCTACTTGTGATCTCTGTCATATAAATAAATAAAATCTTTAAAAAAAAAAATAAAGGTCACATTCCTGGGATAGGTTGAAACTAATCACGTCTTGGTTTGCTGGGGGTAGGGTGGGCCATAATGACTCCATTTGGAGTTTGTCATTTTTTAAAATAATTCCATAAAAATATATGGAGTGCCTATACTATCCCCCAAATTGTACAGGGCCCTAGAAATACTGCATTTAAGGAGACATAGTCCCTACCTGCTTGAGAGCTTACAGTGTATGGGTGAAGGACACTAAACAAATATTTACAATAAAATATGGGAAACACACAGTGGTATGGGAGTACACAGCAGGAGTGTTCCTAATTCTTCCAACTGGTAAAATAGTAAAGGATACCAAAGCAGTCCTCATCTGGGTGTCCCAGTACAAAGGACCGGATTTCCTGGTCTTCAGTCTCCACAGATGAGATAAGAGGGCTTAGGCTAGGGACGCCTGGGTGGCTCAGTGGGTCGGGACCTCTGCCTTCAGCTCAGGTCATGATCCCGGGGTCCTGGGATCGAGCCCCGAATCGGACTCTGCTCGGCAGGGAGCCTGCTTCCTTCTCTCTCTCTCTCTCTGCCTGCCTCTCTGCCTGCTTATAATCTCTGTCTGTCAAATAAATAAATAGATAAAATATTAAAAAAAAAGATAAATAGATAAAATCTTAAAAAAAAAAAAAAGAGGGCTTAGGCTAAATGAATTCTAAAGGTCCCTTCTGGAGGCTGCTTTTAGGCAAACAGGCTTGTGTGGTGGAGTATAGAAAGGGGCCCACAGTGCCCCCTGACTTAATACAGACAGGTCCATCAGATGACCCACCTCAAAATATCCAGAGGCCCTTAGTGACCAATGAGCTACTTACAACCAGGCACAGTTACCAAAAAAGGGAGAATTCCATACTCTTCTCCCTCCCCAGTTAAATACAGCCCCACCCACTGCCTCCAGGCAGACAGCCTCTCCTCTGCTGTCCTGCCTGCAGCTCTCCTGCAGTGTATTCAAGATACTTTTGTCCCCTTTGTTCTGCCTCAAGTGAATCCTTTCTCTCTCACAAGCACACACACTTGCACCAGCGCCACCGGCTCCCATCCAGTCATTGCCCATCTCCATCTGATTGGGAAGACACCCACCTTCCATTAGTAAGGTGCTAAAATTTTACTCAAACCTCCCTAATCCCAAATGGCATTTTCAAGAACTTTCTCAGAATAATTTGAGGATTCCTTGGAAACTAAGTGCAAACAATTGTTACTTCTTTGGCTATTGCTAAAGTGGCAGCCGTGAAGCTCTAGTTCAGAATCCTGAGACGTTTGCTCACCTCTATGGGAAATACCCTGTGAATTAGGTGGTACAGCACATGGTCTTCCTTTGAGTTTCCCAAAGGCCCCCTTTCTTGTGTGTGCATCAAGCTGGGTGAATACTACTATCTTCTGGTTCACAGCGAGCTGTCACATGCGAGCTGTCACATGCGAGCTGTCACATGCCCCAAAAGCGCCACCTCGGCTAACCAAGTGGATTAGCATGAACCCCAAATTATTCTTCTTAGAACCTTCAGAGCCAAAATGAGGGATGAGTGTGTGTGTGTGTGTGTGTGTATATACATACATATATGTATACGTATATATACATACATGTATGTATATATATTATATATGTGTGTATATATAATCAGACATGTAGAAACATCCTTTATATATAATTATATTATATATATATTATTAGACATGTAGAAACATCCTTTTGCTTTCCATAGTTTCCAAGGTAAATATGCAAAAGACTTCCATAGTTGATGCTGTAGTATGTCTCTTTCAATACTGTTTCCAACCCTTCTCTCTTCTACTATTGAAGCTAGGCAATGAATATGTTCAACTCCCAGCCTTTCTCTCCTCTCAGATTAGCTGTATAGCTCAATTCTGGCCTATCACATGTAGATGGAAGGCCCTTGAGACTAAGGGCTTCTTGTTGCTTCTTGGAACATGCCTTTGATGACTTGAAGTACAGCAGCCTTCATGAAACTGATGTGGTTTGAAGTAAGATTCAGAGCCAACCACCAAGAAAGAATTCCTGAGACATTTTTGGTGCAAAAAGGGTGTTTTGATTAAAGCACAGGGATAAGACCTGTGGGCAGAAAGAGCTGCATTGGGGTTGTGCGGAGTGGCTAATTATATAAGATTTTCTATCCTATGGAGTGGATGGTATTGTTAGGGCTCCAGGAAACTGGGTCTAGTTTCTGGAGATTGCTTTTTTCTTGTAAATCACCGAGACAGTTGCAAACTGATGGAGACTCCTGTCCTGCATGACTGTGACCTCTATCAGTTAACCCTTTATTCCCCGTCCCTTATTCTTAAGCAGCCAGGGGTGCCTGAGGAATTGTCACACATATCCCACCTGGTGGGTGGGGGGTGTCACTGGATGTTAGCTTTGCCCTCAGCTTGCTTTTTGCTCCCTCATCATGAGGATGAAAGTTATCACTAAAGTTGATGGAACAGGGAAAAAAAACAAAATTAATTCTTTGATGGCATTGTAGAGATGCTGCCTCAGCCTTGCGCCATCTACAGTAAACTTGGTATTTTAAATCTTTATTGGGTTTTTGTTTCTCATGGTTGAATATCATCCTACTGATCAACTTCTAATAATAATGCTGATCATATATAAAAGTTTCATGCATAGAAACTTTAGAGTGGCCTTACTGTAATTAGCAGGAGCCTGAAGTTGATCAGTGTATGTTTATATGTATTTGGGTGGTATAAAATCATTTTGTTTTGGGGCACCTTCCTGGCTCAGTTGGTAGAGCACACAACTCTAAATCTCAAGGTTGTGAGTTCAAGCCCCATGTTGGGTGTAGAGCCTACTTAAAAAATATATATCATTTTGGTTTTTTTCATAGCATTTTGTCTTCTAAATATGAGGTTTTGCTTGCTGTGCTATGTTTCGATTAAAATAAACTCTATGTGGCTCTTAGCTAATTCCAAAGTTCACTTTCACCCTTAAATAACAAAGCCTTGTCACAATTTAGAATATTTTAAAAAAGAAATCTAGAATGCTCCATTGATTTAGGGAAGAATATAACAGAGACATCAGTATAAAAGAACATTTTCAAAAATATGTCCACACACACTGTGTGTATGTATGTGTATGTGTGTCTCCCAGGATCACTAAATTGGAATAGACAAAAATTTTTCATATATAAACCTCTAATTTCTTTTTTTTTTCAAGATTCTTTACCTTTTTTTTTTTTGAGAGACAGAGAGCCCATGAGCATGTGGAGGCAGAGGGAGAGGGAGAATCTTAAGCAGGCCCCATGCCTAGCACAGAGCCCGACACAGGGCTCCATCTCATGACCCTGAGATCATAACCTGAGCCAAAAGCAAGAGGTAGACTTTTTTTTTTAAAGACTTTATTTATTTATTTGTTAGAGAGAGAGAGAGAGAGAGAGTGAGCACAGGCAGACAGAGAGGCAGGCAGAGGCAGAGGGAGGAGCAGGCTCCCTGCGAGCAAGGAGCCTGATGTGGGATTCAATCCCAGGACGCTGGGATCATGACCTGAGCGGAAGGCAGCTGCTTAACCAACTGAGCCACCCAGGCATCCCAAGAGGTAGACTTTTAACCAACTGAGCTACCTCTAATTTCTTTTTGATAGTATCAATTTAACAGGTATATTTTCCCAAAACATTGTAGGGTCTACAATGACCAAGTCATTTTCATATTCTTAAGAAGTCATTCTTGCCCTAAGGGGGCCCTAAATCCACAGGGAATGCCAAAAACACATTCTATGTTCCAAGTGGTAAGAACTATCTCAGAAGGAGACATAGGGCTGCGAGTAGGGGAATCCAGAGGGGTTTACAGCTTCCTTTGCCAAATACTGTGAGAGAGATGATGGTTGCAGAGGAGGGAACCTAGAGAGCCTGAATAAAAGGTACAGAATAAATATCATAGTCACCTAGTACCCATTACCTAAAGAACAGTTTGCCATGTTGGTTTTCAAAATTCCTCACCCTTCACACCCAATGAGTATCACTGTCCTAAGGTTGGTGCTTGTCTTTCTCATGTATATCTATATTTTTATAACATACATAAACACACATAATACCATACAGTATAATTTTGTATGAGTTTAATTTATGTAAGTATTATTTGGAACATATTTTATAACATGCCTTTTTTACTTCATATTTTTGTTCCTGCAACTTATACATGTCATTCATTTACTTTAACTTCTAACACTATATGAACATACTCTGATATATTTTTTTCACTTAATGGACAGACACTTCTAATTGTTATTATTGCCACTATAATTGAAACAATGGACATTCCTATATAATGTCATCTTTCTCAACGTACAGGAATTTCTCTGGAAAAAATACTTAGAAATGAACCACAGAGTCATAGATGAAAGTTCAATTTCAACTTTCATAAATACTACCAAATTGCTGTGCATAAAAACTCCCATTTCTTCACATCCTCACCAAAACTGACGCTCATCCTTCAAATGTTATCAATAGAATAGTCACAAAATGGTACCATGTTGTGTTACAAACAACTTTTTGCTGTATATAGCTTTTCTTTTTTGCTTTTTAAATGATGTCCTTTAACTTTTTAATTTTTAATATAATTTGTAGAACTCTTTATGATTTATGATTTTTGTGTCTTGTTTCAAATTTTTTCCTTCTTCATAAAATGTGATTATAAAATATTCTTATTTTTTTTTCCCAAAGGCTTTCAGGGTTTTATTTTTACATTTTGCCTTAATTCCCCTAAATTGTTTTTCGTGTGTGCTATAAAGTGGGAATCAAATTGTATTATTTCTAAGTAGAAAACCAGTTGTCCCAGGAGTACTGACTAAACTGTTCTTTCTGGTGGCTCTGCGATGCTGCTGCTGTCATATATTAGTGGGTCCTAGGTGACTATTACATTTATTCTGTATCTTTTTGTATGACTAAAACGTGTCACAGTTTTTTTTTTTTTTT
>ML098090.1:0-23719 GCA_003697995.1 Taxidea taxus jeffersonii | reverse complement strand
TTTTTTTTTTTTTTTAAGATTTTACTTATTTGTTTGACAGAGAGATTATGAGTAGGCAGAGAGGCAGGCAGAGGGGAGCGGGAAGCAGGCTCCCTGCTGAGCAGAGAACCTGATGTGGGGCTTGATCCCAGGACCCTGAGACCATGACCCGAGCTGAAAGCAGAGGCTTAACCCACTGAGCCACCCAAGTGCCCCTAAAGTGCCCACCTTATTAAAATAAAAGTAATGGGTATTTTAAAAAATTCAAATTTCTAAACTTGTCTATTTAATGTATAGACCCTGAAGAATATTGATCTAATGTCATTATTTAAAATCCATTCTTTTTTAAAAAAGATTTTATTTATTTATTTGAGAGAGAGCAAGCGCAAGAGCAGGGGGAGAGGCAGAGGGAGAGAAAGAGAATCTCAACTGGACTCCACACTGACGGTGGAGCCTGATGCGGGGCTTGATCTCAGGGTCCTGAAATCGTGGTCTGAGCTGAAACCAGAAGTGAGGAGTGGCAGAAAGATAGGTTAGTGCCAAATCAGGGAAGACCTTGAATGCCATGCTTAAAACTTCAAAATTTATCCTAGAGATGGTGGAAAGCCATTGAAAAAGTATAGATAGGGGAGTGATATGGTCAGATTTCATTTTAGATAAATGACAAATTTGAAGGGTCAAATCTAGGAAAAAGACAAGTTAGGAGGTTATTCTATTCTATTCTAGGCAAGAATATTCCCAGTCCAGATAAAGGGCTATAGAAATGGGGATGAAGTTAGAAGCAACAGAGCTGAGAAACATTTAGGAAGTAAAATCTTCAGAGCTTGGAGACTGATGATATGTAATCAAGAACTTGAGGGTAAAGAAGTCTCAAGTGACTCTAAGGCTTTTGGCTTCAGTGATGTAGGGGATAGAGGTGCTATTTTTTTTTTTTTTGTATTTTATGTTGTTTAATTTTTCTTTTAATTCCAGTTAGTTAACATACAGCGTTAACATTAGTTTTAGGTGTACAACATGGTAATCCAGCACTCCATACATCACCTAATGCTCATCACAAGTGCACTGCTTAAGCCCCATCACCCCTTTAACCCATCCCACCCAACCACCTCCCTTCTGGTAACCATCAGTTTGTTCTCTATAGTTAAGAGTCTGTTTCTTGGTTTGCCTCTCTCTTGCTCTCTCATTATTTTCCCTCTGCTTGTTTGTTTCTTAAATTCCACATATGAGTGCAAGTCATACAGTGTTTGCCTTTCTCTTACAGCCTTATTTCTCTCAGCATAGTACTCTCTAGCACTATCCAGGTCATTGTAAATAGCAAGATTTCATTCTTTTTTATGGCTGAATATTATTATGTGGCATATATATATTCCACATTTTGGGGATAGTGGTACTATTAACTGATATTAGAAGGAGAGCAGATGTGGGGAAACTAATGAGCTTTAAATGCCTAGAGAATCCATATGTACAACCTTAATGCCCAGGAGAGAAGGAAGGGCTAGAGAATGTGATTTTTACATCATTAATATATAGATATGTCAATACCAAGTATATCTGAGGAGCCAAGTATATCTGAGGACAGCATGCAGTGTAGAAGTGACCAGGGATCTAGATTCTAGAAAGCATCAGTGTTTGAGAACAAATGATGAGATAAAAGGGAAGTATTAAGAGGAGAGTCCTAGAAGTCAGAACACAGAATTTCAATAAGGTGTGTGTGTGTGTGTGTGTGTGTGTGTGTGTGTGTGTGTGGTGCGCGCGCGCACACTAATGCAGGCCCCATTTTGATACTTCTAAGATACATCAATTCACTATCTTCACTCTTTGTAAGAGCTGATGGGTAGCTGGGACTCTGTCTAGGAATAGACATTAATAGCAAACAAACAAAACTTTGAAGTTCTTAGGCAGATAGTTTCAGCAAAGAATGAGAATTTCATCATGGATCTCATTTTCCCATCAGCCAGCAGGATGCCACCATTATTGTTAATAGTTATTGTTAATAGAAAAGTTGAAGAGCTCTCTTGAGGAGAAAGCCATCACTTTCCCAGTAAAGTAAGTAACTAAAAATCCCTACTATTACGCAAATTGAAAACCAGGAGGCAAATTTTAATTAACAATATTTATAGCAATGGAATACCAGCTGCTAGTTTCTCTCACCACTCATGAATGTGTTTTGCAGCTGGCTGTAATTCTCTCTTATTTCAATCAGCTTAACCAATAATAACAGCTGTTCATTAGGCAAGGTCCATTTTATTAGCACCCATGTGATATGCAGTAACTGGTAAAGAAGTCTTTAATATGAATGATTTTTAGGAGAACCACACTAAGATTTGATGGACCATTGTTTAAAGAAGTTTTGTTTCTTTAAGTAAGAAAAAGATTCCTAAGACCTTAAAAGTGTCTCCATCTTCTGTAAGACTAAAACATTTACATACATTTCCTGATCTGCTCATTTAAAACTGTAAGAACATCTCAGAACATATTAGACATAACAGGAAGTGCGGTTGGGAGATGCTAATGAGTATTTTTTTTAAAGATTTTATTTATTTATTTGACAGAGAGAGAGACCACAAGTAGGCAGAGGAGCAGGCAGAGAGAGAGGGGGGAAGCAGGCTCCCAGGGAGCCCGATGTCGGGCTTGATCCCAGAACCCTGGGATCATGACCTGAGCCAAAGGCAGAGGCTTAACCCACCGGGCCACCCAGGCACCCCTGATGCAGTATTTCTGGTGTTTCTTAAAAGACTGTGTCCTTAGAAATATTAGCAATCTCCCTCATCAATGCAAAATACCTCTGAGTCCAGGGGATAATCTTGTTTTGTTTACGAACTTGGCCAGCATTTCTGTGTCTAGTGAGACATTCTGTTCTAGTTAGTGGAAAAGAGAAAAGTCAGAGAACGCAATGAAATGAACTCAAGTTGCTTAAACCATCAACACACATTACAATAAGGACTTTAGCAAATTGTTGACCCCCACTAACAGAAGAAAAAGTGATGACTCATTTGAAAAGAGGACCCATAGTAGAACCTGCTGCTCAGAGCTTGGGTGAAGGTGACCTTGCTCTGCTATATACTCATGGAGATTAAAAAAGACCTGATTAGTATGATTTAATAACAGAAGGAAAAAATGTTTTCTCAAGAAAAAGATATCGAATAAGTAAAAAAAAATTATAAAACATTAGCAGATTCTAACAGGGTTCCTATTCCAACTGTCAGGAGACAGCAGAATTGAAACTTTGTTTTCTTAAGTAGATCAAAGATACTGTCAAAGGGACAGCTCAGGTTTTTCTGTGTTCAGGATGCCTTTGGTATATACTCCTTTCTAAAACATATCCCCAGCTTCCACTTATTAGAAACTATCATGTATGGAATTCAACTACACACCAAAGATCAACTTAATCTCTTGTATAAAACAAATGTCTTATAGATTAAACTTTTTTTTTTACCTGAAACATGTATTGATTATAAAAAAAAGAATGACACAAAAACAAACCTTTTTTTTCTGGCTGACATGTTTGCTTGCTTGATTGATTGATTGACTGATTGATTTATCAAAGAGAGAGCTGGAGAGAGAAAGCACAAGTATGACCTGACCTGAAGGCAGGCACTTATCCAACTGAGCCACCCAGGTGCCCCTGACATGTTCCTTTTGGCCAAAAAGAAAACAAAGAAGGATATTTTAAGGTAGTTTTGTTTTCCTTCATACTTAAGCATGGTGCTTCTTATGTATGAGTAATCCTTTCTGAACAAAATAAAACAGATTCTGAAATTGTATGTGAGGACCAAAGAGAGCAAGCCAGAAGCAGGAGATTGGAAACCAAACAACCTGAGTCTGACCACAGTTTTCTTATGGCCACTCTAACACCCACACAGAGACCCAGCTCAAGCTTTGAGGGGATCAGTTGCAAAAGTCTGACTAAATTTGCAGCCAAGGATCTTTCTCCTTGTCTGTCTTTATTTGATGGGAGAGGAATGAGATTTGATTCATTTTCTATTTACAAGAAAATGAAGGGGCTCTAGATGACTTTAAAGGGCTCTTCCTGTTCTAATTTTCTTCGAAAACATTGCACGCCTCCATCTGAGTTGCTGTACTAAATTTATATGTGCAGGCATAGAAATAGTCAGTAAGCCAAATTTACTTCTAAATGGGCCAGAAACTTCATTTTAAAATAGAGAAGAAATGGCAGGAAATAGGAATGAAGCCAGAGCAATTTAAAAGAGAGAGAGCATTTGATTTTTTTTTTAAAGAGGAAAGTGGAAAAACAAAATTAAGACAGAGGGAGAACTTTTAATAGTGGGACGCTTTTGTTATTTTAAAGATTTTATTTATTTATTTGGGAAAGAGAGAGAGCATGAGTGGAGGGGAGGGGCAGAGGGAGATGGCAAAGCAGGCTCCCCATAAGCAGGGAGTTGGATGCAGGGCTCAGTCCCTGGAAACTGAGATCATGACCTTGAGCCCTCCTGCAGACGCTTAAGCAACCGAGTCACCCAGACACCACTGTTATTTCATGCATATGCTTAGAATAACTGACCGGTTTGAAGCAATTTGACTTCGCTTATTTTTAGGGCAAAGCAAAAAATACAAATATGGGACTTGAGATAACAAAAAGCAGAAATGATAATAACAGAACTCTTCATTCTGTTAAGTTTCACTGGACATCCCCAATGAGACTACTTACTGGCTTCTGTGTAATCCTCATGTTTATAAATGGACAAACTCATGATTTTCTGATCGGATCAAGACGGAATAATTAATGTGTGCAAAGTGCAAGTGGTTATCCCTGCTCTAATTCTGTAAACACCAGGGGGATTATCAATTAAAGATGCCCTTCTCCATCTGCTATGAAAACATTCACATGTTGGAAGCCTGCTGAATTTTTATTATTCCAAATTCCCTGTTTCCTAACACTCTCTTCTACAACTGTTTCTCAGTCTTGGATAAACTTTTATGAATGTGATACACATCTTGGTTCATGAAATTATAAGTAAACCACAGTCCTTGGAGCAAAAAAGGATGTAGTTGAACCATATGATACACATCTCCTGTTATCACAACAGAGTTGTATGACCCTAAAGGCCAGTTTTTTCCCCCATCTTTTTACACTTTTTTAAGCCAACTTGTATCTGCATGACTTTGTGTCTACTTTAGTTCTATTGCCTTTATCCTTTAATTGCATTGCTTTTGAATATGCAAGCTACACTTCAAAAAAGGTAGTCATAGCACTTCTGTAAGAATTATTTTAGGCTTAATAGAAAGAGAAGAAAGAAATAAGAATTCAGGTAGAAAGAAATGGCTAATTATTTCTTTGTTCTAAATTTTTAAAAAAATATTTTATTTATTTATTTGAGAGAGAGAGAGAGAGAATGAGTGTGAGAGGCAGAGGGAGAGAGAGAGAATCTCAAGCAGATTCCACACCGAGCGTGGAGCCTGACCTAGTGCTTGATCCCAGGACCCTGTGATCATGACCTGAGCGGAAATCAAGAGTCAGATGCTTAACTGATTATGCTACCCAGGTGCCCCGCTAGTTATTTCTCTGTTTTCCTTTTTTCTAACTCTTACTCCTGGCTCTCTTTGGATTGGGGGGGAGGGGATGGAATGAAAGGAGAAGAATTCTAAGCAGGCTAAACTGAAAAGAACCTGTGGGTCTTGAACAGTAACTCAACTAGAAAAGAAAAGAATAGAGATAATGAAATATAAGTCAATGAACATTAATTAGCTCTCCCAATTCTATCCTAGAACTCTGTAATTTATTAGGAGGAACTGAGTAGGAAAAAAATCTGGAATTTAGAGTTTCCTCTGCTTACTAAAGATCTATTCCTTTATTCATTTAAATGAAAACTGAGGCAAGCTTCAATTTCAAAAAAGTTTCTGAGGGGGTCGTGAGTTGGGGGCCTGTGTGTTGTGTTTAAAATGAAAGAAGATGGGATCAGGAGGGAGAAAAACCAAAAGAGACTCTTAATGTCATAAAACAAACTGAGGGGGGTGGGGGGAAGAGGGGTTGGGTGAGGGTGGTGGGGTTACATCATATGTTTAAATAAAGCTTAAATAAAGTAAAAAAAAAAAAAACAACAACAAAAAATAAAAATAAAACAAAACAAACAAAAAGTTTCTGAGTAAGTTAAAAATATGTCCAATTATTTATAAAGAGAGTCAAGTGTGTAGACAAAAAATTACAGTTGACTTATCAATCTTGGTCTTCGATTTGTTTTCATGTTACTCATTCTGTCTGAAAACTTTGTATGAGCAAAAAATACCCTTTACTCATTATTAGGAAAAATATCTTGCTTCATGTACTTTCATCAAGTATTTAGGGACCTTATATCATTTTTATCTAGTAAACAGCCAGAGGTTTGTTGTATTTCTGGAATATTTGACTCTCAGCCTACAGTTTTCTTCCCAACTCTATAAAAAGCTAAGGGATGGAAAAAAAAAATAGTTGAGGAGAAAAAAACCCAGATAAACACTACTTTGGACACCAGTAAACATTTCACGTACATTGTTTGCTAACACAGTGTTAGATACTGTGTGATAAGGAGGGAGTTACTAAAAACTAAGACTATCAAGTTCACTCTCTAGGTGATGAGATCAATATACTCAGTTCAGTTGGGTAGAAAATTGCACCAATGAGATGTGTTGTTAATAAGAACTTTGGGAATTCAAAGGTTGAGGAAATCAAGACTGAACCCTGATGGGTATAAAAAGATGACCAAGAAATCTTGAAAAAAAGGAAGAATGAGTGTTCCAGAAATTACTATCATTATTTTCCTACCTGGAAGAGTAGACAGGATGACATTTTGGGTACGGAAAAGAGAAAATCAAGAGCATGGCTGAATCAAAAAGTAGTAAGGACCAGAGTTGGCCAGAATAGAGTATTTGGGCTGGATCTCCAGAGTAAATGAAAGAGTAAGGAGGGATTTTGGAGGACTGGAGGTCATGAGAAGGAGTTGAGGCAGAATAGAATCTAAAATGTGTTTTTGTAGGTAGTGGGCAATTGCTGAGAAGGAAAAAAAAAAAAAAAAAAAAAGCAGCATGGAGATACCAGATAACTGAATTAAGGGACAAATGTTTTAGTCAGACAAAATTAAAGAAGTGAATTATTCCAAAGAAATCTGGTCTTCTGGATTTCTTCACTTGCATATACAAAGGCTTTTTAAGAATCAGCTGATCTGGATTTACTTAATAAATGTAAATGAGGGGTGCCTGCGTGGCTCAGTGGGTTAAGCCTCTGCCTTCGGCTTGGGTTGTGATCTCAGGGTCTGGGATCAAGCTCCGCAGTGGGCTTTCTGCTAGGTGGGGAGCCTGCTTCCCTCCTTCTCTCTCTGCCTGCCTCTCTGCCTACCTATGATCTCTCTCCCTGTCAAATAAAATCTTTATAAATAAATAAATGCAAATGAGATTTCACAGTAAATTAGTATGTGTTGAAAAAAATCGACTGTATGCCAGACTCCCTTAAATCATCTTCACAATATGTCATGGTATGTTAATATATACCTGTTGTGTTAACTTTACAGATGGTTAACTGATTGCTGGCCCAAGGTCACAGCACTTAAGTGATGAGCAGAACTTGAACTCAAGTCTTCCAAATCTAAATCTCATTCTCTTACCCCTGTTTTATTTCAGGCACCGAGTTTAATATTTATATAAAAAAACAAAGCAGCAGTGATGTACCATATATGCTAATGTTTTTTTTGTTTTGTTTTGTTTTTGTTTTTGTTTTTTAAAGATTTTATTTTTACTTGTTATAGTGAGAGAGAGAGTGAGCACAGGCAGACAGAGTGGCAGGCAGAGGCAGAGCGAGAAGCAGGCTCCCTGCCGAGCAAGGAGCCCGATGTGGGACTCGATCCCAGCACACTGGGATCATGACCTGAGCCGAAGGCAGCCGCTCAACCAACTGAGCCACCCAGGCGTCCCTATGCTAATGTTTTTATTTAAAAACTTAGCTCTGCATAATTGGAGACAAACATGTAATAAGTTTAGGATTTTTAGTAATTCTCCCAAATAAAGAATAGGCAGACTTTCAGATACTTAAAAAATAGCCAGTAAGAAATCAAATGTTTGATAAATAAATACCTATTTAAAAGTTTATTAACTGGCATGTTTATAGAAATAAAATTTTGACTAAAAATGGAAGTTTTATTGTTTGAAACATTTTTTTACTTCATGAAAGTATTAGGGTAGAATAGGTAGTACACTTGACTCATTCTTAAGAGGTGGATCCTACAAAGCATAATCTTTATCACAATCAGTTTTTATATGTCCTCACATCAAAATTAATCCAAGTTTTTAATGTGTAGCATTAACACAGATAAAGTTATGCCTGGGATATATCTGATTCTTTCAACAAATATTTATGAAATGCCTCATATGTGAAAGACAGATGTGGTCCTGGGCTCTGAGGAAAAACAGATTTTAAGAATTTAGAGATGGTTTGACAGACAGCAACCAAAAATATAACACCTCATATTCATCTAGGACTCAGACAAGTGAGATAAATAAATGAAACAGACTTTATATAATACAGTAGGAAGTGATTCAATTTAGATTATATGTACATAAGCACCTCCTCCTTTGAAAACAACTAAATTTCAAAGTAACCTTTGAAGGCAGTAGTTAATTTTTTTTTTTTTTCTAAACTGGCTTGCATATTTGGATGACCAGAGACAGTTTATGTGCTGGTAAGTGTTTTATGATTGGCTCTTTGGAAACAAAGTCTTGAATTATAGTATTTGCCTATTTCTGTAGGCCACGGCCTACAGAAGCCACAAGAGGGGTTGATTTTCTAGCCACTTGGCCCTTTTCAAGCCTCTAGAAGGAAGTCATTGAATGTAAGTAGGGAAGAGATGCGCAGTAGCTCCCCATGATGCCGTATTTTTCCCATGCAGATAAAATACACATAAATGCCATCCAGAACACAGATAACAGCAAAATATGTAAAATAATGAGTAAATGATGAGTTTTGAGGATTTATCAACTTTGTTTTTTAAATATAAACTTTAGACATATTTTTTTTCATCCATTTTTTAATATTGGCAGCATTTGACAACCAGATCTCAAAATTCCTAAGAATTTAACAATTGGCTCTTGTGAGCTAGTGAAAATTGGCTTTAGCACACCACTGGGAGACCAAGAAAAAGAAAGCAGGCATGAAAAGTCACAAGAATATTTATCTAGGCAAAATCAACAACTAACCTATGAGAGCCCTATGTAGAGTGGATCAATTAGATATTCATTAGTATTTACTGAGAGTTTACTAACAGCCAGGCAAGCTCTTTATGTTTAATTTTTTATTTATTCTTCACAACAATCTTACAAAGTTGTATTACTGGCATCACTTTTTAACAGATGGGAAGCAGGCATAGAGAGTGAAAACTTTTCCATTAGGAAAGCCGGGATTAACTTGTTTTATTTAACTCAAATGCCCCTGCTCTTAAAAAATTAGATACCACTCCCCTCCTTCCCCAACCTCATGAGACCTTCCAACCATCAAAGGATTACAACCTCCTAAGCCGCTCAAAACTCCAACTTAAAAGTAGTGAATTTGCTACTCTGTCAGGAGGGCCTTCATTAGTAAACATCATGTGGAATAAATAAATTACAAAGATTGAAACAAATTTCACTCTTCCATCTACATTCTAAGAGTGTGCACACTCCCCTGATTACTATGTTCTTTCTTTTGCATGCACAGATTTTCATCGGGGCTTTCCAATTCCCGAAGAAATAAATGCAATTTGGTAAGGTTAAATGCTCCCCCCCCATTTCCTAGATTTCCCACTACTCTGCAAAGAGTGGGCTCAGTTCTTGTCTGCCTGTCAGAATGATTAATTAGATTTAATTTCATGCTGTCTTCTCCGCCGTCCTGTCCCTTCCCCTGATGACTAATAATTCTTCCACAAAGTCGAAACAAATGGCCACGGTATCTAGTTTTTATTTTTGGAAGTTTTCCCCAGCCAAAATGCATAGAACCTCTTCAGAGACAGCAGTTTAGAAATTCCTGGCCAGGATTCCTGCCCTTAACAGCCGCACTTGATACAGCTACATGGTCCGTTGACTGATATCCTGGGCGGCATCGTGCCAGATCCAAAGTTGTGAGGCTATTTGAATCAAGAATCAGCACCGGGCAGTGATAAATATAGATGGGCAGCCTACAAAACAGCTCTGCAAGGGGCCCTATCTTCTTCAGGAAGTACCTTCGTGCCAGCACTAAAGCATTAACACCACATGTCTTTTTCTACACTTGACATCTGTGAACACTTAGGGTGTGTGACAGAAGGAGGAAGTGAATGAGAGTGGAATGGAAGACAAGGGTCTATAGGTGAAGCTAGCACCCCAGAGAAGGATGAATAGCAGCTGGGGCCCGGAAGTCCATTAGGAACTCCACCTCACTGACTTTTTTAGTATGTGGTATGAGCATTAACGATGGGTGCCTAGTTTCAAGGCCAGAGCTTACTACACTTGAAGAAAGAGGTTAGGAATTGGCAAGTTGGACCTCTTTCTAGCCGTGCCATAGAGACTCCAAAAGGGTCCATTAGTCAATATGCCACATGGGCACCAGGTGTGCTTTAGGATAGGAAGCAGACCCTTCCCAGTGAATTAAAACATGTTGTGAACCCAGATCATTGGCATCTCGAGGGGACAAGAAAACACGACTGTTCAGAAAGTTCCAGACACCCAGACAAGCTTGACATAGCTTTAATAAGTTCATCAGTGCAATGATGTCTAGTAGTCTAAATATGTGTGTGAACATGGGAGGACTTCAGATTTGGGACCTGTGGGACTGAAACTCTGCCCTGTGACTAATTTAAGGCTCCCGAAGGTTAACAACTGGCCTGGTATCATTTTACAGATAATCCTCAATTTCCTTATCTGTAAACTGAGAATATAATTAAAATATCCCTTGCAGTGTTGTTAGGCTCAAATGAGATCATTTATGCAAAGCATTTTTAAATGGCTAAAATCCATTACAATGATCATTGTGCTTGCTTCTTTGTAAAAATGAGTTACAGCACTAATCATCATCAGTCCTATTTAGAAATCATGTAGAAAACACACTCTGTAAGCCATGACTCTCATATTGGTACTACAGTTGTTTTTATTTTTAAAGAAAATTTTATTATTTTCTTAATTAAAGATTTATATACTAATTTTACACAGAGAGAGAGAGAGCAAACACACAAGCCGGAGGGGTAGGGATGGGGAGAGAGATTCTCAAGCTGACTCCACGATGAGCATAGACCCCTTCTCAGGGCTCAATCTCACAACCCTGAGATAGGACCTGAGCTAAAACCAAAAGTCAGACACTTAACTGACTGTACCACCCAGGCACCCCTACAGTTGGTTCTAAATTGGTAATGTTTAAAAGAAGTCATCTTGAGGTACTGTACCTTCAGACTAATAAGGAAGTGTTTGTACTTTCTAAAAAGTCATCTCACTGAGCTACCTTCAGAGCTTGTGTACAAATTGAAGAAAAAGTCAGTCCCCCCAAAAATCACTGCTCATATATATATGCCCCAAAATAGTCTCTGTTTTGTTTTGTTTTGTTTACCTGACATTAACTCTGAATGATTTTTGGCTCAGATATGAAATTATGCTTATCCTCCAAGGAAGATATTTGTATTACATTTTCTGGTAACAATTTCACATAACCTTAGCATTTGAACCTCCCCATGGTTCTTCAGACTAGACAGAGCACCTGCTTATATGGACCTGGTTATAAAGAAACTGAGGGCCAGAGAGATAGAATTTCCCCCTCTTCCTTGGCTGTTTCCATGGACATTTTCAAATCATTAAGTATAGTTGCAGAGGGGCACCTCGGTGGCTCAGCTGGTTGGGCATATGCCTGTGGCTTTGGTCATGATCTCAGAGTCCTGGGATGGAGCCTGGCATCAGGCTCCCTGCTCACAGGGAAGTCTGCTTCTCCCTCTGTCTGTGCCCTCTCTCTCTGTCTCAAATAAATAACAACTTTAAAAGAAAAACAACAAACTTCTTGGGGCACATGGGTGGCTCAGTGGGTTAAGCCTCTGCCTTCAGCTCAGGTCATGATCTCAAGGTCCTATGATCAAGCCCCGCATAGGGCTCTCTGCTTAGCAGGGAGCCTGCTTCCCCCCCACCCTCTGCCTGCCTCTCTGCCTACTTGTGATCTCTGTCAATTAATAAATAAAATCTTTTTTTAAAAAAAAGTATAGCTGCAGAAAATATTTTGAATGATGCTAATGCCACTGGAATATAAGTACGGTCCCCCAGTGAAGATGTATTTTAAGTGTAAGTCCTGATATATTAATTTAAAAATCAGTCTGTTTATTAAAATAGAAAAAAAATCAGTCTGTTGAAATTTTAAAATCTTACGTATTACCTATTTCTCAGTCTTTCACTTTTAGAAGAAATTGAGGTTCAAAGGTTGAAGAAACTCAAAATATTCATTGATGTTTGGGTGAACTGCCAAGGTTACACAGCAACTTGGTATCAAATCATGAAGAAATACACAGTGAACCCAGATGGCTTTTTTTTCACTTAAAATTTTTTTTAAATTTAAATTCATTAATTAATGTATAATGTATTATTAGTTTCAGAGGTAGAGGTCAGTGATTGATCAGTTGTATATAACACCCAGTGTTCATTACATCACACTCCCTCCTTAATGCACATCACTGTGTTACCTCATCCCCCATCCCCTCCCCTCCAGAAACCCTCAGTTTGTTTCCTATGATTAAGAGTCTCTTATGGTTTGTCTCCCTCTATGACTTTGTCTTACTTTAGTTTTTCCTCTTCTCCCCTATGATCTTCTGTTTTGTTTCTTAAATTCCACATATCAATGAGATCATATGATAATTGTCTTTCTCTGATTGACTTATTTTGCCCTCTAGTTGACTTATAATACCCTCTAGTTCCATCCACATTGTTGCAAATGGAAAGAGTTCATTTTCTGATGGCTGAGTAGTATTCCAGTGTGTGTGTGTGTGTGTGTGTGTGTGTACACATACCACATCTTCTTTATCTATTCATCTGTCGATAGACGTCTGGGCTCTTTCCATAGTTTGGCTATTGTGGACATTGCTACTATGAACATTGGGGTACAGGTGCCCCTTTGGATCACTACATTTGTATCTCTGGGGTAAATACCCAGTAATGCAATTGCTGGGTCACGGGTAGCTCTATTTTCAACTTTTTGAGGAACCTCCATACTGTTTTCCAGAGTGGCTACACCAACGTGCATTCTCACCAATAGTGTAAAACAGTTTCCTTTCTCCTCATCCTTGCCAATATCTGTCCTTTCCTGACTTGTTAATTTTAGCCATTTTGACTGGTGTGAGGTGGATGTCTTCTTTGGAAAAATGTCTGTTCCTGACTTTTGCCCATTTCTTGATTGGATTACTTTTTCCTTGGGTGTTGAGTTTGATAAGTTCTTTATAGATTTTGGATACTAGCCCTTTATCTGATAAGACATTTGCAAATATCTTCTCCCACTCTGTTGGTTGTCTTTTGGTTTTGTTGACTGTTTCCTTTGCTGTGCAAAAGCTTTTTTTTTTTTTTTTTTAATGAAGTCCCAATAGTTCATTTTGCCTTTGTTTCCCTTGCCTTTGGAGATGGGTCTAGCAAGAAATTGCCTACCAAGAAATTGGGGCAGCCAAGTTCACAGAGGTTGCTGCCTGTGTTATCCTCTAGGATTTTAATGGATTCCTGTCTCACCTTTAGGTCTTTCATCTATTTTGAGTCTATTTAGTGTATGGTGTAAGGAAATGGTCCAGTTTCATTCTTCTGCCTGTGGCTGTCCAATTTTCCCAACACCATCTGCTGAAGAGACTGTCTTTTTTCCATTGAATATTCTTTCCTGCTTTGTCAAAGATTAGTTGACCATACAGTTGAGGATCCATTTATGGGTTCTCTATTCTGTTCCATTGATCTATGTATCTGTTTTTGTGCCAGTACAACTTTGTAATAGAGCTGGAAGTCCAGGATTGTGATGCCACCAGCTTTGGTTTTCTTTTTCAACATTCCTTTGGCTAACGAATGGCTTTTTAGAAAACAGAAACAATGTGGTGGTTAAAAAAAAAATGATGTCCGTAGGTATATTGCTTTATCAATGTGACATTATTTTCAAATTTTGGATTTATCTTCCAATCTTGAAAATTAATCTTCTATTGATTCCATTTTCTCTCAACATGACAAAATTAATTCCTGGCTACTTAATGTTACTTCCTCAGAGAAGCCCTCATTCTCTCCTCCATCCACTATGAACAGTCTCTTTCTGTGTGTTCCAGTAACACTTGGTTTATGACACTATTCTAATATTAGCACATTATCTTCTAGTTTATTGTTTTGTGTGTGTGATTGATTGACTGATTGATTTATATCAATCTCTAGTTTACATATTGGGAGCTTCTTAAGGGAAGGGACTCTTACTAGATTCCTGGTTTCTCTTTCCTAGCACCTAGCATGGTGCCTGGTACATAATAAAGTATGTTCAATAAATACTTAGTGAATGAATGGATGGATGCAAAAAAATTAAGTTATGAGAATATAAATAAACAAAAAGGAGTTTATATCATCTTAACACATTTCCAGCCTGACCAAGTACTTATCTGTTTACTATCTTCTCTTTATCTCAGAAAAGCATCATACATTTTGATTCTAGGTGTTCTGAAGAGTACAAAGTCATGCCACCTCAGAAGGACCTGGGTTGAGGACACTGCATGAGGATTATTGTTGATGCTAGAATTATTTTTAGTACTTCTGTTTAGTTGAATGCATTCCTTTGTGGGGAATTTAAAGTGCTTCATTCACATGTCTGTGTAATTGCCACAATCCTGTGAGCTGTGTATGGATAGGATTATTGCCTTATTTCATGAATGAGGAATGACTCATTTAAGGCCACTGAGGCAGCTTTTAAGAGGAGAAAAATAGAACTGCTTTTCTTATTCTTGGTGTTTCTATTGTATGGAACTGCCACCAGTGTTAGCACTGGAGTAATCAAAGCTTGACTGCTAGTGAGAGACTCAGACATTCACTTACATACTGACCCTCGGCCCTTGTACCATTCAAAGCTGCCACAATCAAGAACATACTGTGTCAGATCTGTTTCACCCTGATATGTAGGGCCTGGAGCTGTCACTGCTGGTTCCTTCCCTAGGACCGGCTACATAATTTGCAGCACTCAGAGCAAAGTAAAAATGCAGGCTCCTTGTTCAAAAATCAAGAATTTCAAGAAGGATTCTGCAAAGAACTAAATCCTCCTGGAGTTGCACACTAATGAAAGTCACTTTATCTTTGCTGTTCTTCTGTTACTTTACAAATCCTCCTGAAGTGTTAGGTAACTATTACTGCTATCTTCCCACCTGCTTTCAGTAACATCCTATTCAGAATATCCTCTATATTGGCATTGGGGTGAAATTTCCAAATTAAAAATCTATTGAGGTTCTTGCTTTGTATAAAGTCTTCCAATGATACCTCATCATCTCCTGGATAAAGTAAAGACTTCTTAAGCCATCTCTTTCAGTTATCTGTTGCTACATAACAAACCACCCCAAAATTCAGCAGCTTAAAACCACTACCATATATCTGCTCACAATTCTGGGTTCGACAGCTTGTCCCTTCTTCCTGTGGTACTTATGGGGTAATTTCACGTGTTTTGTGTCAGGTGACAGATAAACCAGGGATTGGCAGGCCAGAGATGACTGTTGCCCAGAGCTTTCAGCTGGAGTGCCTTCTTTTTCCTCTACATGGACTTAGTTCTTTTTCAGGTGGACACTCCAGCAGGCTGGTGGGACTCTTCTCCTAAGAGAGGATCAGCATCTCTGGATTCCAAGAGAGTAAAAACAAAACCTAGAAATGCTGTCCAAGGCCTCAGCTCATTGTGCAGCATCACCTGTCCCCCCATTCTGTTGATCCAAATATTAGCACACTTCATCTTTCAAATTCTCTATCATGGGGGCATTTTTATTCCTATTTTAGAGATGAGACAGCTGGGATGTTCAGGAAGGACCTGAATTGGGATTCAAACTCAGGTCTGCTTGACTCCAACACCCATTAACTTTTCCTGATACCACACGGCCATATCAAAATGTGCCTTACCTAATGTGATGACTTTGTGACTTCCCCGTGCTGCTCCCTTTGCCTGAAAACCTCCATCTGCACCTTCTTTCTTCCTTGTTCTTTTCATCCCTCCTCTCCACATACCATGGAAAAACCACATACACAAGTCTTGAAAACTGTGGTTCCCCTAGGCAGTTAGGTGATCCACTTCGGTAACCTATAGAACACTTTGCTTTCTTTTTTTTCTTTCCTGATCATTTGTTCCTTCAGCAGAGGAATCTTACCTTGCCTTGCATCTCTGAGGCCCAGTACTGTGCTCTGTTTAGAGCCATTTTTTTTTTTGATAAATGATGGGGAATAGAATTTTTAAAAGCATGTTAACTTTGATAATTAAGGTTAGATTCAGGCATATTATTAATTTTCCCTGAAATAAGCAACAGAAAGAGTTGAATAGCCAAAATGGTTGTCCGTGTCATTTCCGAAAATCTTTTGCACCTGCAAATTGCTTCAGGCCATTCATTCATTCATTTAGTTAGAGTCTAGGAGGCAGGGATGTTTGTTTGATTTTGCTTTATTCACTGTGGGAACTCCAGAACTTGGAAGTGACTGGCACATAGTAGGCATTCAATCCGTGTTTGTTGACTGGATCGATAACATAACCGTCCAAGGAGCTGCCTCCAGAATTGCATGTCCTTGATTCACTTCTGCGAGATTCATTTTCAGCTGTATACCTCAATGGATCTCTGAGACCTGACTAAGCCACTAAGTTGGAAGCGTCTTGAAGCAAAGTTTCATGCAGCCTCAGAAGAAGTCAGAGAAATAAATCACAGGATTCCTCTACATTTGGTGACATTCTATGCTCACTTTATTTTAATATCACAAAGGCCAGAGTAAAAGGATATGGAAAAGGGACCTGAACTCTCAGCTCTAAATAGAGAACCATGTCACATATTTTATCTGGGCTCACTGGCTGCCTAACTCCATGTGCCCTCATCCCTCACACTCTCTCTCAGGCAGGATGTGATCTAATGAGAAGGCTGGCTCCAAGCACCAAACTGCGGTCATAAAATTTGCAATTTATTGCCTCCTCTCCACATTTTACCATCAGGGAGATGACTGAAGTTCAGGAGGCAGAGAAGTGATAGTTGTCCAACTTGGGCTTCATGTACACGCTTACAGGTGTTTTGTTCTCTTTCACAGCTAACATCTCCAAATAGACCAGAAGCATTGAGTGACATTTGGGTGAATTCTTGCTCCTATCGATAGACTCTAACAAAAATATTTTGCTTTGTTTTCAGCACGCCACATAGCTGTAAGAAAATACCTGTCTCACATGTAATTAATTCTCAGCTGTCAGTGTGAGCACAATGATGCTGGTATAACAGGCTGATGTGGAAATAAGTAGGGATGGAGTTCACAGTGCACAATGAATTTGTCACCCTCTGAAAACATTTTATCTACTATCTACTACTGTTCTTCCTTTTTATTTTATTTTTTTTGTTCTTCCTTTTTAAGGGTTTCTTCTTCTTCCTCCTTCTTCCACTCTTCTTTTTTAGATTTTTTCATATATTTGACAGAGAGAGGGACAGCAAGCAGCAGAGGGAGAGAGAGAGAAGCAGACTCCCCACTGAGCAAGGAACCCGATGCAGGGACCAATCCCAGGACCCTGGAATCATGACCTGAGCCAGAAGCAGATGCATAACTGTCTGAGCCACCCAGAGGCCCCCTTTTTAAGGGTTTCTAATGAAGGATACATTTTGATTCTTTAAAATTAGTTCTTTGCTAATCTTCATAACTACTTTTCCTCTAAAGAAAACAATACCAAAGTGGATTTTTGTGCTATAATTTTCATGCATGTATGTCCAAGGAGGGAAATTATTACTCTCTGGAGAATGGTCTAAACTAGTCCAACAGTTTGCTTGAGGAAAGCCTGAAGTAATAAGACTATTTTCACTTTGTTTTTAAAAATAGAAACACATGCAGCAGCATGATACAAGTTCAGTGTCCATGAAGGTGCTGCATCCCAGCCAGAAGACATGAAGCCCTTAGTTTTTTCATCAGAATTCATTCAATAATAGTTCAGTATTGGGAATCTCCACGTTCCTACTCTCTTTGGCATTCCTGGGCTCTAATAAGTACAGTTGTACACTTTGCCATTTAATTAAATTCTGCCAGGATGTTGGTTACAAGAAACCGATTTGGGAGTTGTTTACCTCATTGTGGCCTTCTTTTTGTTCTCCATTCAGGATTCTCCCCACCTTGGGCACAAGTCAGTACATTTGTTTTTGGAGATTTGTATTGGGTTTGCCTCTGCAAAGAAGTAATTGGATTCTCCATTGATTTTTGACCCCTGTTCTAACCTCAACCATAACCCCACCCCCTTCTCTGGCCCAAGGGAGAACTGAGCTTTGTTTCTGAGCAAAATCGCGGGTGTGAGTCAACTGACAGGTCAGGGTCAGGCAGTAATGAAACACTGGGATCAGGTGGTGGCAGCTTCAGCATCTTTCACAGGACACTGAGCAAGAATGAAGACTCTAGGGCACCTTTCACAGAAAGCAGAGGTGAGGATTATATTGGTTGTGCTGAAGCCCCCATCAGGCACTGTTGTGTTGCAGAAACATTCCCAGCTGTGCAGCTGACCTGCTTTATGGAAGGATGGAACAGTTTATGGTAGAGATCCTCTGCAAATCATTTTCTAACCTTGTAGGGTGTTAGATATAATCTATGAAGCAATGAAAAGTATGACTATTTCACAGATTATCTCCCAAGCTTAGCTTCCCAGGAGTTCCCCTTGTATGAGTCCGTGGTTTACGCTCCTTTGGGTGTGGAGGTCGGATCACTATTTTGGGAAATGACATCGGGAACAGTCAGCTTGGCTGTGTTCATGCTCTTGAGTGTATATAAGCAGTCACAAAATTTGGCTTCTTGATGTGAAATGACACCTGATATGGAATGGTTCCCCTAAGGAGGTGTCAAACATAAAAATTCAACAGAGAGGAAGAAGCACAGTCCAGCTGAGCAATCACACTGAGCAACAACTGAAACTGGTAAAAGTGAGCGCTATCATGATTTTTAGTTTCCCACATGCTCTACTGAGAGATTGGTTTGAACCTTGGTTAGGGAATAAAGAGCTCTCTGGAGACCATGTAAAAAAAATTTTTTTAAAGGTATTTTTAAAAATATCAAACGTTTACTTAAGTGTGTGTGAAGGGCCAGAGACTGTGTTAAGTATTTTTCAAGCATCATCTCATAGGTTCCTGATTAAATTTTTTGAGGAAGGCTTTCTTACGATCCCCATTTTACAGCTCAGGAAACTGAGGTTTAGAAGGGCCAACAAACCAAAGAATGGTTTACCCAGGTCTGATTCAGTTGAATGTCCCAAAACCTTAACTGGTAGATCTTGTTCAACATTCACTCGTAATTTCTAAGTCAGACATGGCACCAAACAAAATTAAGGCACAATGATCTGGAAAATGTGAATTGTCACTGGACCTCAAAGGGAGTTTAGAAAGACAAATCCTGAATTATCCCATTAGATAGCCAGCTAGACTTGGGTTGAATATGTAGTTGAAGAAGTTTACATGTCTGTCCCACATAGCAATTAATTTCAGAGTAGCAAGTTTGTTAGTATGAAACTCCTTCCTTTAAAGTACTGATTTTCAAGAGTACAGGCTATGCTCCCTTTTTCTTGTTTTGCCTTTCCCCTGGGTGCTTATGGGACCTATGCCATACCACAGGCAAGGCCTCTTTCCCCATCTGTTCAGCAGTTTGTGAAGACCTGATGCTGTCAGGTAAAGACATACATCCCATCAGAGTTTTTCCTTTTAAGACTTTCTTCAATTCATATCGTTAAAAGGGTCAATTTTGCCCAGGAAAAGCACTCGGTGGGTTAGTGGAAGGCACTTCCCAAAGACTCAAAGTGCTGGAGACATTATGCTTGTTCTAAAAATTTATTTTCTCCACTAGAGGACAGTGCTTGAAAGAATAATAGTCCTTACTTCCGAGGTTGGGCAGTACTGAGGACTGGAACAATCCGCTCATTGTTACTTCCCCTAACCCACGTGCCCAGCACATAAAGAATTTATTTCTTTGGAGGAAAAAGGAGAAATAAATATGTTTGCTCTAACATGATGCACAAATCAATGATGATGCTGTTTTAACTTGCTGAGCATGGAGAAAAAGAAATGCCAGGAAAATGTAATATTCCGAATTGCCAAAGCAGAAATGAAAGAAGACATCCTTATAAGTGTAGGTGAAATCTTTTGACAACAAATTCTTAAAGAGAGGACATTTGTTGAAGCCATGACCAAAGGCTCAGAAAAATAATCTCTGTTGCTTTGGTTTGATCATTGAATTTACTGTGAATAACTTCCTTCAATAAATATCTTTTTTTCCCTTTACCAGTATAATAGCCACACATGGTGTATGGTTCAAAATACAAGCTCAAAAGATGTATGTTATGTAATGGTTAAGCTTTGCCCTTTGAAGAAGGAGATGAGTGTTGAAAAGCGAGTGATTAAAGCTATTTGAAGATGGATTTAAAGACTGTTGAACCTTGCCAAGGACCCCCTTCTGGTTACCTGCTCAAATCTTAAAGTAAGAGTGTCACTAATTAGATACAGTGCCAACTTGGAGGCATTGTTTCCTTAAACCATAATTAAAGCTCACATCCCCCAGGGCTTGATCTCTGCTTTCACAAGAATGAAGGGACCTTGAGGGATTAATTGAGGACTGCCTACTCTTCAAAAGGGGCTTGTGGGGGTGGGGGAAGGGGAAGAATAGATGGAGAGAATAAAGTAGTTTATCAAAGGTACCAAAGCCAACCTCTCTTTTTTCCTGGAGTCAGCCCAGATGATTCACCAATCAGCAAGGAGTTACTGAGTGCCTACAGAGTCATAGAATTGGAAAATACTGGAAAACCTGGCACAGTTCTGGGAACTGTAAGAGTTTATAAAAATTATCAACCTTTTCCCTGCCCTGAAGGAGAAATAAGTACACTCATCAATACAAATGGAAGACAAGGGATACTGGGAAAGTAGAAAGGAGTCAGACATAAGGATGAGGGAATGGACGGCACTGCTCCTAGCTCAGTTCAATAAAACAGGGTACCTTCCCTCTTTTGAGATCACAGGCTAGTGGGGAAGACAGCCTGACATTCAATTAACCCTTCACTTTCCTACTCAGAGGGTAAGTCAGTCTGAAGAGTACCCACTCAGTAAATACTGAGGGTCCACTTTCATTCCCTTTCTTCTCTTGGCTTGGGAATAGTTCCAGACACCCACAAAGCAAGATTAGTAACAAAACTCACTGTAGTCTAGAAGATCAGGATTTTTGTCCAACCCTCACTAGCTGTGAGACTCTGTATGGCTCTGCCCAGGGCAACAAACCGGTCTGTACAACACCAACACAGTTTTCGTCTTTGTGGAATGAAATTACAGATACACCCACGTCACAGGATTCAGTGTGTGGATGAACAGGAAATAAGGACAGAAACCACTCTGAGCCCCTGACAGAGCTCTTTCTGTTAGGGACCCACCATGATCTCACAGACTTCACTAATTTCAAAGGAATAGGCTTTATTCAGCCTTCATTTTGGAAGTACAAAAATTTAGCCCCAGATAAATGGAGACCTGATTATTCACATTTCAAAGGATCCAACTTTAAAAGCTTTGAAGCAGGATTTTTTTTAAATAGCCACCCCCCCCCCACCATGAATTAGCCATAATTGTGGAATGCTGGATCTGGAAGAGATTTTAGAGATCTTCTAGGCATATATACTCATGTCTCCCAATTTATAGATAAGGAAATAGCAATCTCTTTTTCCTGAGTCAAGAGCCGATTTTTAAAAATGCTGGAACCCTGTCATCTGATTCTGTCCTATAGGTCAGTCAGCTGAGAACTAGAAACACAAGATTACAATCAGATGTAAAGACAAAGTGACTTTAAAACCATCACATGATTCAATGAGATTTGCTCACAATGCTATCTTCTATGACTATTCAGAAATATATTTATAAGAAATATTGAAGCACCAATACGAAGAGTAACAAAGAATGTGTGCACAAATACCATTTATTACAGGCAGTCACCAGCCCACCAGGTTATTTCTAGTCCTACCAAAATCATCATGTCAATAGAAGGTCTCCTTGTCCTTCCAATCATTAAAATGCATTGAATTTGTTTTTCTCCTACATAGAAAGATAAGGTTATTAATTACAGGAACTGCTTATCAGCAAAATGTAAAATAGCAAGAGAGTCATTTGATGGTTTAGCTAAAAAGGAAAAGAAATGGAGGAAGGAAGAAAGTCAGAATAAAGGAAAGCTTAGGGAATGAAATATGAAATCTTTATTCATGAAGGATTTCATATTTGTAATTTAAAGTATTTCTTGGAAAGGATGCTCTCATTTTAAAAGAAAGGAGATGCTGCAGAATAAGTATACATGTAAACTGCCATTTACAATTAAAGGAATAAACCATGGTATTGCCTTTGCTAGAATTTTTCCACATGAAAAAGATGACCTTGCCTCCAGGATTCCCGGCAGGTTTGTGGGTGGCTGGGAGGACACTGGGGGACGAGGCAGAGACGACCTCAGACTTCACTCTGAAAGCCTGACTTTGATTCCTGTATAATCCTGTCAGTAACTGCAGTTTGGGGGCATCTTATGTGGTGAGAACTTCGTTTCATAGTGATTTAAAATAAATATGCTGCAATAGAAAGCAGGGGATTACCTTCTCTCCAGAAAGCGAAGAAATAGAATGCTCAATTCTATCCACTTTGACGTGTGTTTGGAGCATTGCTGTTATGCGGCCAGCCAGCTCACGGCTGTTGTTTTCTCGCCTGTCAGTCAGAATGCCGGGCAAATGGATTCTCAGAGTTGGGTGTTAATCAATAACCTCAGTCTTGAAAAAGCCCGTGTTGAGGCTGGATCCATTGGCATTTAATTTCTACATGTCATAGTCACAGGTTTTAACTTCCTCCACAAAATAAATTAGTGGAAATCACTTGCATTGATACAAAGGTTTTCAGCCTAATTCATCTGAAATAAACAGTATTCACCTGAAATACACATACACATGTAGTAAATTTAATCACAGCCCCTAATTTAGAGAAACAGACACTGAGTATTTGGGGGCCATTACACTTCTGTTGTTTTTACTTTAGTAGGAAGGAAAATTTTGAATATATCTGGGTGTGGTGCAAAAGGAGTTTAAGTTCACAAAGCCCTGTGGCTCAAAGCAGTAGTTTTTTATGTAGCACTACAATGTTCTATTCATACTGTCTATCTCTTTATCTACCCATCTTTGTATCTATTAAGAGTAGTCTTCAAAACTCTCTCAGCTGTAGAATCTTTAAAAAAGGTTACATTTGAAAATGTAACATAAAAACAAAGGCCCTCTGCTAAGTGCGGCGGGAGCTGCGGGAGGGCCCACACCCTGGCGGGCTCTGCCTCCCCACTCCACCCCTCCACTGCTCCACCTTATGTTTGGAAAAGGGTTAGTGGTGACTGAAGGAATGGCCTGTGATCCCATGGTGGCTGCTTCAGGCGATCCCAAGAGGAAATGGTTGCAGACCTGCCTGTCTGTGTAAAAGTCAGCAAATAGGCTGCTTCAGCCTTTGCCAAACCAGAGATAAATAATTGACTATCATTAACTAATTAAAATATACAATCCCCCTTTTTAATCTGTACTGACTGGAAACACTATTTATAAACACCGTTTAAT
>RCUC01112451.1:0-27554 GCA_003697995.1 Taxidea taxus jeffersonii | reverse complement strand
GTGGTTTAAGGACCTTTTGTCCCTAGCTGCTTTCAGAATTCTCTTTATTTTATATCTTTCTATCTTATCTCTATATTTATTTCATTTACTTTATTTTTATTCTCTCTTTTTTCTCTATATGTATTTTGCAAATTTCACTATGTCTTGTTGTTGACCTGTTTTTATTGATTTTGAGGGGAATTCTCTGTGATTCTTGTTGGACTTGAATGCCTATTTCTTTCCCCAGATTAAGGAAGTTCTCAGCTATAATTTATTCAAATAAACCTTCTGTCCGTTTTTCCTGCTCTTATTTTATTGGGACTCCTATGATTATTGCACCTTGTGGAACTGCTGAGTTCCTAAGTCTACCTTCATTATCTAATAATTTTCTTTCCCTATTCTTTTCAGCTTCAATATTTTCCATAACTTTATCTTCTGTATCACCTATTCATTCCTCTGCTTCTTTCATCCTCATTATAATTACACATAGTCATTTTTGAATCTCAGTGATGGCATTTTTTATTTAGGCCTGACTAATTTTTAGGTCTTTTATCTCTGCAGCAAGGGTTTCTCTGGAGTCTTCTATGTTTTTTTCAAACCCAGATCATATTCTTTTGACTGTTGTTCTAAATTCTTATTCAGATATATTGCTTATATCTGTTTTGAGGAAGTCCTTGGCTGTGATTTCTTCCTGATCTTTCTTTTGGGCAGAATTCCTCAGTCCTGTCATTTTTGGTAAGTTTCTGTATTTTGTGTGCTATGAAAGTTTGTTATATTTCCTGCTCCTAAGAGTAATGCTGTATTAAAAAGGGATCATACACTGTCCCAGGGCCTGACATTTCAAGACATGTTTCTGGTATATACTGTGTGCACTCTGCTGTTGTGTTTTGGCTGTTTTTTCCCACAGGTCAGTCCTCTGCAGGGTTCTTCTTTGCTTGCAGTGAGGAGTATTTGAGCCTTTAACTAGGTATGCTTTGATTTGTTTGTTAAAATTAGCCATATTTAAAAAACAAAATAAAACAAAAAAAAGGTCCAAAAAAAGAGAAAAGAAAAAGGAACAAAAAAGCAAAAGAAAAATGAGAAACTATAACCCTGATTCCAAAGAAAAAGAAAGAAAGAGAAAAAGAAAGAGAGAGAGAGAGACTGATTCAAAAAACAAGAGAAGGGAACAAAGAAACAAATAAACAAAAAAAATTGTAATTCTGATTCAAAGAAAAAAGAAAAAGAGAAAGCCTGGTTCTATTTCCACCAGAACCGAATCTGACGCTTTGGAGCACTTCATGATTAGTAGGGGGCCTGCGTTGGTCCTTAGTGGAGAGGTTCACTGTGCAGGCTCACATTCAGACCTGCCCTAATAAAGATCCTTCCAGGGTGCAGGGGACTGGTGGTTGGTATAAGCAGCTCTGCCCTCTACTGGAGGCATTGTGTTGCTCACTGAAGTCCAACTGTGCTGGTAAAAGCTGGTATCTTCCCATCCTCTTGCCCTGGGGGGGATTCCATGGTCTTCACTGTTCAAGACTTCACAGAAAAGTGAAAATCTTCCCTCCTGTGGCCCAATCCTCTTTAGATCCTTGCCCTCAACCTGTCTGTGCCAGGCCCCATAATGCCTGGTGCCACATTCTGTGTTTTATCTGTGGTGTGGTGGAGATCTAAAACTCCAAATCTTAAAGGACTTGTCAAAGTATGGACCTGCTCCCCTCCCCAAGAGAAGAGCCTCACAGTGCTGTGCCTGCTGCCACTCTGTCCCAGAAAAGCAGTTGTAAGGCCACTCAGGTACCTGGTGTCTGTGGTGAAGCACAGCAAAAGCTGAAGCCAGGTTATCTGCCCTCTGAGCACCCCTCTCTCCCCTGCTGTTGAATGGCTGCTCAGTGACATCTGCTGGGCCCCTTGTCCTTTGAAAGGCAATATACCCTCTTCCAAACATACTCCAAGAAGGGGAACATTCTCTCCCAGTGTGACCCAGGGGAATTCCCACACGACACTGTCTGCCCTCTGCTCCTGGCCTCTGTTCTCCCTCTCCCCAGGAGCACTGTTGTCCACCCAGTTTGACTCTGGTGAATGGCACAGACTTCTGAAACCTCAGAATTTGTGCTCCACTGTGAAAAAAACTTGCCATACTCAGTTCCTCTTAATTCCCCAGTCAATGATCCCAGGGGAGTGTTTTTGTTACAGGAACCTAACATGCTGTTCTCTCTCCTCCTCTGTGCTTCTCTCCCTGTCCTCACTCCCCCTCTCTCTCCCTGACCTCTCTCTGTGGAAGGGCTATCTCATTCTCTGCGGCACCAAGGCTTTTTTCTCCCCCAATTCACATCTCCAAACATCACAATCACCACATTCTCTTCCTCTAATTGTGCAGATTGTTTTCTTAATCCCCAGGTTGATTTACTAGTTGTTCAAAATGTTTTGATGCCAATCTAGCTATGTTCCAGAAGAACAAGGCAAGCCCAGGGCACTCCCCATTACTCTGCCATCTTAACTCCTCTTTACAAGATTCATGACTTGTTTAAACTGAAGATGGTCTTGTGTATCCCTATTTTACACATGAAACAAGGAAATGTTTATCATAGCATTGCTTGAAATAGCAAAATTTAGTGTAAATGTAATGTAGATTCTCAAAAGGAGAATGGACATATTTTGATATATTCATGAAATAGTCTTCTGAATTAAAGGAAATAAGTGAATGCTATATATATCAACACGACTACATTCTAAAATATAATGGCTGGCCACAAATATTTTAAAAAGAAATATAAATTATATATTTATATAAAATAAATGCATTTAGATTTTAGAATAAGACTTTATATAAATTTTAAAACTTATAAAACAAAAAATTATGAAATAGTAATGTGTGTAGTTAAATGGATATGTGTGGTTTATTATTTTTTGTAGTAAAATTGTTAAGTATGAATTCAAATGATACTCACCATGGTCAAGATGGCCCTGGGATTCTGTACTGGTATTTAGGGGATTTTTCTTTTAAATATGGTATTTTGCTTCTATATTAAAAAACAAAAATATGACAAAATATTAAAATTTGACACTTAGTGGGTGAGTATACATGTGTTCATTATTTCCTAAACTTTACTGTAGCATGAAATATAATCTAATATTGATAAAATTTAAAATAAATTCTTTTTTTTAAGATTTTATTTATTTTTTTGACAGAGAGAGAGATTACAAGTAGGCAGAGAGGCAGGCAGAGAGAGAGAAAGGGGAAGCAGGCTCCCCACTGAGCAGAGAGCCTAATGTGGGGCTCAATCCCAGGACCCTGAGATCATTACCTGAACTGAAGGCAGAGGCTTAAGCCACTGAGCCACCCAGGCTCCCCTAAAATAAATTCTTGAATATATTTTGTACTTTTTAACATCTCAGAACATTCATTATCTTTCTGAGTCCCCAAATTATCAACTTTCTGAGTTTCCCTGAATCATCTAATGTTGATAGATTTTAAGGTGATATCTGCATTTATGATCTTATTTTTATACTTTTATAGATGTCATTGTAGCATATATATAATTATAATATACAGTATGTTGTATATACTATAGAAATATAGTACTTACATATGACAATATACTGTATACATATAACAGTATAAATATACTGTAATAATATTGTAAACTTCTATTTTATGGAAGATAACAATTTCCTGTTTTTCCTAGAAATTTAAAAAGCTTTTTAGTTGTAGAGATAAAAACACATGCAGAAAATTTACTGATATTATGTAAAGAACAAGTATCTTCAACAGAGTTGAGTGTCTGTAACACCTTAGAAGCTCCCTGCATGGCCCTTTACAATTAAAAATCCCTTTTTAATTACAAGGATAATTGTTATCCTGACTTTTATATTAATAATTGCTTCATATTTATTTATCTTTTTAGCATTTAATGTGCAGCAGTAAAGACCAGAGTTTTACCTGCTTTTGAACTTTATATAAATAGAACCACACATTTTTTTGTTCTGATCATGCCTATTTTTATTGTAAGATTCATTCATGTTGTTTTACATAGTTGTAGTTCATGTACTTATGTTTAGGAATATAATCACATTACATGATTATATCAAAATTTATTTAAAGTCTGTTGATAGTGTTTAGGCTTAATATAGCCCAATATCCTTACAAATGCTTGGCATATCAGACTTTTATAGTTAGTCATTTTTGTGACTGTTTTGAGGTAACTTACTTATGATTTTTTTTGAGGTTTAATTTACCTTGATGTGCCCTGATGAACTTTTACTTATGGACAAGACTTTGTAAATACCATCCAGATCAACAAATAGATTGTTTCCAGCATCCCTGAAAGATCCTCACAGTTACCCCAAAGGTAAGCACTAATTATGATAGAAAGTTTTACTGTGTTTGACCTTCATATTCATATAAATTAATTATACAGTTTGTATTTTTTGCAACAGCCTTTTTTTGTTTAACATTTTGTCTGATATTTACATGTTTTTGGATGAAGCAGTTGCTCATTCTCTTAATTTTTGAATCCACAACTTATCCACTTTACTATTGATTGACATCTGAGTTGGTTCTAGTTTATATCTCATATGAATAAATCTCTCTACACATTTTGGTGTACATCTTTTGGTGAATACAACTAAACATTTATTTGCATATACACCTAGGGGTGGAAAGGTTAGGTCATAAGCTATACATTTGTTTAGTAGCAAATAGTGACAATTTTCCAAAGAGGCTGTACCAATTCATACCTCCACCAGCAATTTATGAATTCCACCTGCTGTACATGGTTAGATAGTGTTGGTATTGTCAGGCTTTATAATTCTAGTTACTCTGGTGGAAATATAGTGATATCTCATTATATTCTTAATTTGCATTTTCTTCTTCATATGTTCATTGGCCATTCATATATCCTCCTGTTTCCTCTTCAAGTGTCTTTTCAAGTCTTTGTCCTCTTAAAAAAATCTAGTTAACAGTCAATTTTTTATATCCTTATAGGAATATTTTATATATTTGGGAATATAAATCCTTTGTTAAAGATGTATGATGCAGGGGCGCCTGGGTGGCTCAGCCATTAAGCATCTGCCTTTGGCTCAGGTCATGATCCCAGGGTCCTGGGTTCAACCCCTGCATCAGGCTCCCTGCTCAGTAGGAAGCCTGCTTCTCCCTCTCACACTCCCCTTGCTTGTGTTGTCTCTCTCTGTTAAATAAATAAATAAAATCTTATTAAAAAAAGATGTACGATGCAATTACAGTCTGTGGCTTGTGGTTTTACTCCCCTACCTTTTGATAAATTAATCTTCTTAATCCTAATAGAGGTCAATTTATTAAACTTTTCATTTAGTGCTTTTTATTCCTTTACAAAAATATTTGCCCACCACAAGATCATGAAAGCATTTTCCTATGTTTTTTACCTAAAGTTTTATGGTTTTAGTATTTACATTTAGATCTGGAATTATTATTGTGCATGTTGTAAGGGTCAAGATTCATTTATTTCCTTATACTTGACCCAGCACCATTTATTGAAAATCTGTCCGTTCTCCAGTAAATTGAGGTGTCACATTTGTCATAAATCACTGTTACAAATTTAATTGCTATAGCTATTAATAAATTTTGAATCCTGCTGTGTAAATGCTGTAGCATTTTATTCCTCTTCTTCTTCAAGATTGCAAAACCTATTCCTGGCCCTTTACATTTCCATATAACTTTGAATATCAGCTTGTCAATTTCCACAAAAACTTTTTTGAGATTTAAATTGCAATGTCCTCAGACTAGAGATGAATTCAGAGACAACTGACATCTTTACAATATTGAATTTTTCAGTGTGCAAAGATAACATTATTTGTCTAGGTCTTATTAAATTCTTCAATAATATTTTATAGTTTAATAGATATATAAAATATAGATATATTTTTCATTAGATTTATTGCTAAGTATTTGATACTTTTAGTGCTAAATAAATAATTTTATTTTCTAATTTTTAGTGCTGGTATAAAGACATAAAATTAATAATTTTGCTAACATATATCCAGAGAGCTTGCTAGATTATTTTATTCTTTTAATAATTGACTCCAGATTTTTTGAGATACCCTATATGTCCAATCATAACATCTGCAAATAATGATTATTTTATAACTTCCTTTTAAAGCCTTGTACATTTTTTGTTGTTGTTGTGATAGCTAGGAACTCCTGTCTCATATTCAATGAAATTGAAACTGGTGGGCAAACCTTTCTCTTTCTAGATCTCAAGTTTAAACCTTTTAATATTTTAAGTATGATGTTTGCTACAGGCATTTTATAGATACTCTTCATCTATAGTATCTACAAATAAACCATGGCTTAGTTAGAAAAATTTTTTATCATAAATACATATTGAAATTATTATATATAGATTTTTCTTCCTCTATGGAGATATTCATTTTTTCTCCTTTTTTTTATTAATGTGAAAATTTGCATTGATTGATTTTGAATGGTAAATCTACTTTGCTTTCATGGAATAAACCCAACTTTATCATGATACAATTTCCTTTTTGAATATTGTAGACTGGATTTGATTAAAAATAATATATTTAGAATTGTTGCATTTATGTTTATGAGAGAAATTAGTCTATAATTTGCCTTTCTGATGATGTGTTTGTCATATTTTGCTAGTAAGATTATAACTATTTATAAAATAAGTGTAATTTCTTTTACATAAGTTTATGAGAATTCACTAGTGAAGTTATATGGGTCTAAAGATTCATTATGAGATGATCTTTAACTATAGCTTTATTTTCCTTAATAGATATTTCAGTGTCTTGAAATGAAACTTTAGATCATTGATATTAGTCTCTTTTTTTCCTTTCTATATGTATTCATAAAGTATATATGATATTTATAAGTCTTTCAAGCACAACTTTAGCTACTTCCCACAGATTTTGGTATAGGTGTCCCATTATTATTTAGTGTAAAATATTTTCCAATTCTTAACATTAATTTCTTTGATTCATGGGATGTTTACAAATATAATGCTTAATTTCTCAATATTTGGGCATTTCCACTTATGTCTTATCAATTTTTAGCTTAACATTACTTGGTTCTATGTTGTTAGGGAACTTACATGATTTTAAACTTTTGGGTATTTTGAGACTTATGATCCAGTAGATGGCCAAGTCCAGTTAAATAGTCCACGAGCAGTTGAAAGACTTTAAGGTCAACTGAAGGTCAGATTCACAAAACTCAAATAAGCCCCCACCTGCTTTCCAGGGAAATAGTACTAGATAATTAATTAAGATGAAATGCTCATACAAGAAGGAAAAGAGATTTGTTAATCTATTTTTTTATAGAAGACCATTGTAAGTCCTTAGAACACTTCACCTCTACCATCCCACATTTTTGTGAATGTTTTCTTGCTTTTTAATTCTCCCCTCCACCTCCTTTTACATACCCATAAACATTTATACAATATTTTTGATATAATTTTAAATTTCTAGAGAAGTACAAGGACTTCCCATATACACCCTTACACAAATCCACAAATTGTTTCCATTTTGCCTTTATCATTTTTTCTCTCTATATATTGCAAGGATCAAGCTACCTATGGTCCTTCTATGGTGAAGTTCTCCAGTGTTCCTAACTGAGACCTGTGGTATTCCCTAAACCATCTCTGTCGGGGTCCTGAGACCACTCATCTCTCTTTACAGAGCTGTGAGGTTGCTGAAAATTCTCCTTTCTGCCATTTCTTGCTTGGCTTCTTGGCTGCTTGCCCTGAGCAGTTTAATTAGAACATGCCTTTACTGGAAAATGAGTTCCAAAAGTAATTCTGACTTCACAGTGTCTCCCCCTTCTAAAGGATCTTAGCCCTTCATGTCTTATTTGATATGGGAACCCCAACTCCATCCAAATATCTGCTGGTTTCTCTAGCTTTAGCAGCCACCCTCAATCCAGTCTCTATCCTCTTGCTTCTCATTATGGATTGGCCAATGACCGAAACAGAAAAGCTGATTTATGAACTACAGCTCAGAAAATTTCTTTCTCCTCAGTCTGACTGCTCAGGTCTGGCTGCCTTGATATCTTCTGATGCCACCAAACACATACTTATATTTTATATTGATTTAATTTTTTTTCCAGTGGCAGCATTAGCCTGGTACATAGCTGAGATCAAACACCTTACCTTCATATTTCTAACAAACATGCTTAAGGCTTTTTATTTTTATTTATTATTTTAAGGTTTTTTTTCAAATTAGAGATGTAGTCTGCTCTCTTTCTATTACACAAAGTGAAGATTTATTGTTTAAAGCTTCCTCTTACAAAAATATATACACATCTCTATTCCCAATACTTTACATATATATATATAATATTGAATAAATATTTAGAGTTTATTATAAGTATGAAAATATTTTCTCTTGATCCATGCAATGTATAATGATTCTACTTCTTTTCATATACTACTGTATGTTTTTTATGGACTTAATAATTGCATCTACTTATTTTTACATCTTTTGGTCATTAATTGTTTCAGTTCCCTATGGTTGCTATAACAAATGACCACAAACTCGGTGCCTTAAAATAGCACAAATTTATTCTCTTACAGTTTGTGAGGCCAGATGTATAAAATCAGTTTCACTGAGGTAAAGTCAAGACGTTAGTAAGACTGATTCTTTCTGGAAGATCTAGGGGGCAATGATTTCTTTGCCTTTTCTAACTTGTGGATGATATCTGCATTTCTTGTCTCATGACTCCATCATTCTAACTCCTTGCTTCTGTTGTCCTATCTCCTACTTTCTAATCTGACCATCTCTATTTCCTCTTATAAGAACCTCTGTGGAACACTTGGGTGGTTCATTCTGTTAAGCATCTGACTCTTGATTTCAGCTCAGGTCATGATCTCAGAGTTGCGAGATGGAACCCATCAAAGGGCTCTGTACTGGACATGGAGCCCACTTAAGATTCTCTCTCTCTCTCCCTTTCCCTCTGCCCTTCCCCAACTCTCACAAAAACAAAACAACAACAACAACAAAAACCTTTTGTGATTATATTTAGGGCCTACCCTAACAACCCAGGATAATCTCTCCATCTCAAGATCATTGATTTATTCATATCTATATGTCTCTTTGGCCCTAAAAAGTAACAAGATATTCACAAATCCCAGGAATTAGAAGTAAGTATCTTTTAAGGTTTGATTATTTAGCCTAGCACACTAATTCAACTTCCAACTGCCTCATTAAAATAGGCCTGTCCTTTCAATAATGTCAGTCATATAAGGAAGGTTTTTGATTTCATTTTATTCTTGCATACTCCTTGCAGACCCCTGTTTACTTGCTTCATTCTCTATTCTGGGTATGATATTGCTGGCCTGGTCTCTATCTTTTCCATCATTTTGGAAACACCATTTATTTTTCTTTTTCCTGGACTTTGCCTTCTCTTTCTTGATTAATTTCCTTATTTTGGTTAAACAAGTCTTTTAGCAACTTCCTGAGAAAGAGTCCATAAAAGTAATTTTTTGTGCCTATACATATCTGAAAATGTCAGATATGTACTCCTTTCTTCCCACTTGATTGACAAGGTTGTGGAGACTTCTGCTCTCCATGTCTACTTCTCCTCTGTTACCTAAGATGACAATAGGGTGACAAATCCCAGCCCCTTTGCAATTAGCTAGGGCCTTGCTATCAGTTTTGAAGGTAATATGCCATTTCTGATCAAAAGGATTTAAGAGCCAGTGCAATCTGTTGACTGTCTTTCATCTTTTGCCACAGCTACACTGGATGCCATAGATTGAGATGTTGGAGCCTCAGATGAAACAACTCATCCTTGTGTCACTGAGTCACTACTTCTAAGAAAGCTGTCTGGGAGAGTTGCCCAACCTGAGGAGGTCTTTGTATGAGTAATAAAAAAATTTAGGTATTTGACTTCTGAGATATGGGTGTTATTTATTACCACCAAATAATCTAGCCTCTTTTCATATAGGTGGGCATGAAATTTGAGATTTCAAGTAGATTTTCCTGGTCATTTTAAAAGTATTTCTCTGTTTTCTTTTAGCTTCCAATGTTCTACTAAGGAATTTAATTCTCAGTTTTCAGAAATGCCATGAGAATATGCCTTGTTGTGAGTCTTTTCCTTCAGTTGTGGGCACTCTATAGTCTTTTCATCCTAGAAAATATTTTCTTTTCAGTTGTAACAAATTTTACTATACTTGAAAAATATTTCTGTTTCATCTTCTTTGTTCTATCTTTCTGGAACTTCATATAGCTAGATATTATACCTCCTAGATAATCCTTTAATATTCTTATCTGTGTTGTTCAATTTCCCATATCTTAATATTTTGTTCTGGAATATTTTTTCAACCTGATGTTCTAAATATTTCATTAATTTTTTAAAATTATTTTTTATATTTTAATTTCCAAGAGAATTGTTCTTGCTTTATGACTATTTCTTTTTTGGATAGCATTCTCTTTTTATTCTATGGATGCAATATTTTATCTTCCTGAGGGTGTTATATAGTTTTATAATACTCTCATCTATTCTTCTTTATGATTTCAATACACTAATTCATTTTTTTATTTATGTTTTGTTTTTGAGAAGTTATTCACCTTTACATTAAAGCCATTCAGCAAATATTGACTGTCTATTTGTATTTATGAGTAAGGCGCTGAAGCTGATAATTTACTTGTGCTTAGGTAGGAATTAATGAGTGGCTGGCTTCAGTTATAAGTGGTGAAATAAGACAGGATATGTGGTTTAACCAAAAATAAACCCTATAAATATATTTCTGCTTTGGTGCTATAAGCTGTTTATTGTTTTTTTTTTTTTTGAGGCTGAAGTGTGAGAATATTGTAAGGCTATTAGAATTACTTTTATCTTTTTTTTAAAGTAAGCATTTATTTTGTCAAGTGTTGCCAAGTCCAGATCCCTCTGATTCAACTTTCCAGAGAGTAAACATCTAGGTTTTTTTGTGGGAATGAAGAAGGAGCAATTATCTGTTGCCCCCATTGTAGGAAAGATAATCTGGGGTTCTATTTATTTAAACAGTAGTTATCTGTTGCCCCCATTGTAGGAAAGATAATCTGGGGTTCTATTTATTTAAACTTTGAACAATCCTCTTATTTTTAATCCTATTTGAATGCTTCGAAGATAGTTGATATCTCCAATTTCTGAGCATGTTTGGGGTTCTGTTTTGAGAATAAGTATGTTTCTTGGCCTCTTCACCTTCATATGAATATTCATCCCCTTCCTTCCCCAAATCTATACTCTTGGCTTCCAACTTTCCAAGCTTAGCTAAGACAGCTACTACTACTTTCAATTTATTTTCTAGCTTCTATAATTTTGTTGATCTCACTCCTTGGCTCTAATGTCTTCTCCCATTAGCTTGTGGATGTTCAGATTGGTATGCTTCAACTGAAGTCACCTGACTCCAGTTAGTCACTGTACCTTTTGTGAATTTGACATGGTATCCTTTATATCTCACTACTCTCTATTTCTTATTCTCAGTGAAATCTTATTTTTAAATGTTAGGCAATAAAATCTTACTTTCCCTTTTCCATAAGATATATTTACCAAGGAAAAAGTTATAGATTTCCAGAACTCTGATAAAACCCTGTGATTTCCCACAAGATGACTTTGTAGTTAGCAGGTAGATTAATATACAATGATGGGCAGGTGTTAGGAGTGTTCTCATATATTCACAGTCATAATGTGATGTCTGTTGCTTACCATATTACTCTGAGAAATAGGCATGTTCTATTTGTAGTGATTTTGCTGTTTTTTTTTAATCCTCCAACTCCCTACTCACTCCTTCCCTATATATGCAGACTACATCTGTAAAGATTAATGCCTCTGTAATTGAGATTTGATTGCCCTGAGATAGATTAGAGGGCATCTAGGAATGAGGGCAAGAATGTGTTGAAGGTTTATCTGTCATGCTCTGGTCTAAACAGATTCTGCCATCTCTGAGGTGGGAGCCTGTAGCATGGCTGAATGATTATTTCTAACCACATTCATGCTTGCTATTCTATTGGCAGTTCATTACTTTTTATTGTTTTGTGGACCTTTCTTTTGGGATCTGGTTTCTAGTACCGTTTCAACTTTGTTTTAATAAGTAATTCAAAAGGAAAGAGCGCTTGCCTGGCTCAGTGGGTAAAACATATGACTCTCCATCTTGGAGTTGTAAGTTCAAGCCCCACACTGGGTGTAGACAATAAAATACTACAAAAAAATGAAGAGTTTCTGGGGTGCCTGGGTGGCTCAGTGGGTTAAAGCCTCTGCCTTTGGCTCAGGTCATGATCTCAGGGTCCTGGGATGGAGCCCTGCATGGGGCTCTCTGCTTGCAGGGAGCCTGCTTCCTCCTCTCTCTCTCTCTGCCTGCCTTTCTGCCTACTTGTGATCTCTGTCAAATAAATAAAATCTTTTAAAAAAATAAATAAATAATTCAAAAGGAAGGAAACTTTAATCTGCTAGGGAATCTCCATCATGTTTGTGCTAATAAAGAATAAACAACATTGTTAACAGCTATATATTCTTTTTTTTTCTTTAAGCTTTTTTATTTAAACATGTAATGTAACCCCACCACCCTCTCCCAAACCCCCTCCCCCCCACCCCCCTCAGTTTGTTTTATGACATTAAGAGTCTCTTTTGGTTTGTCTCCTTCCCGATCCCATCTTGTTTCATTTTTTCTTTTCCTACCACCTTAACCCCCACCCCTGTTGCATCTCCACTTCCTCATATCAGGGAGATCATGTGATAGTTGTCTTTCTCCATTTGACTTATTTCGCTAAGCATAATACGCTCTAGTTCCATCCATGTCATCGCAAATGGTAAGATTTCATTTCTTTTGATGGCTGCATAGTAATCCACTGTATATATATATACCACATCTTCTTTATCCATTCATCTATTGAGAACATCTAAGTTCTTTCCATAACTTGGCTATTGTGGATATTGCTGCTATTAACATTCGGGTACACGTGCCCCTTTGGATCACTACGTTTGTATCTTTAGGGTAAATACCCAGTAATGCAATTGAACAGCTATATATTCTTAAAGAGTTTTCAAAATAAAAAAAAATTTAATTTAATTTAATGATAAATTGTTAGAGCTAAGGGTCTTTGTTTTTGTAAGTTTTATTTAATTCCACAGAAGGATCATATTAATTGCTGATTAGGTGATTATTTTCTAATAGTCTTCCCTTCAACCTCTCAAACATCAAGATCAGTTTTTAAAAAAATACACTAATATCTATTTTTAGCATAATTTCTATATTCGTGATTAAAAAGGAGATACCAAAGGATGTTCTCTTGAATGGAATGGAAACATTTTCTGTCTAAGTAATGCAATTAATTAAAGATCTAAAAATGAATTGCAAATATTTGGTTCCAAATCAAATTGAATCATAGTGGATGATAGATTTAAAAGGCTTAACTTGCCCAGATTTACCATTTGATAGGTCTGATTTTCTTAGCTTTGACTTAAAGTATTTGTAATGACACTTTGCTAGCTATATGGCACCTAAAGTCTGCAATCTGCTCCATCTTTTGAAGCTTCAATAACACAACATGTGATGAAATGCATGAGAAAACTAATGGAAGTTGTTATTAATTTTATTGAAAAGTAAATGTTTAGCTCTTCTGTCATGCAATAATGGTCTCCATGTGTCTTTATGGTCATGGGCAAATCACCCCAAAGTTACGTATTTCATTTTAGGTGAAGGAGTAGCAAGCCAAATCAACTACTTTCTGTTGATTTCAAGTCTTATATTCTTAAATAGAATTCTTGTAGAAGTAGAGAACTTATGGATAATTTATAAAATTTCTTTTTGGCCTTTAATCAGAGCTTACATTGCTTCATCAAGTAAGAAAGATTCCAATATTAAGTTCACATTCATATAAATGTCAAGTAAATTTTTGTCATGTCTCATTGTTTAAAATTTCTCATATCATAGAATCAACAGAGCGTTTTTCATGGGATATTTCAAATGTATTGTTTATTAGATTTATTTCTATTTTGAATAAAGAATTTAAGTACTTCAAATGAACTGCTTTTGAAGGAATAACCATGTCATTTTTATTAAGTAGGACCTCTAACTTCCTGGCTAGATCAGGCTGTCAGGGATGAAGCAGAATAAAGAAGTAAGGGAAGGACACTCCTCCAGATTCTTGCGGTTAGGGTCTGTGACAGAGGGGATTTGCTCAGACCTGCTTTCTGGTTTGAGCATGGGCAAGTGAAGGGATGCATACTTCCAGAGTATAGGAAGTAACAAACACTGATTGTATAAGAATGTTTTTGAAACACCTGAACATAGAATCCTGAGATTAATGTTTACAAGGAAATCATGATTTAAAGGGAAAAACAAAATGTCTCAGTTTTGTATTCATAAAACATACTTATTCATTAACTTGCCAGAGCTAGAATTTCTTCACTTGGAAAAGGGAGAAAATCATGCCTAATTTACAGCGTAGTGTGGAATTTAACTTAGCAGGGAAAACTATAGCACAGCCTATGACACTAAAAGGCTCTTCCCATCCACATATTTCTAACACTTGGGTTGCTCTGTAAATAATCTAATCTCAGACTATGGAGTTACTTTCTTTGTAGCTCTGGACAAGGCACTTAACCGTACTGGACCCACAGTTTCCTGATATATAAAAAGGCAATTACTAATCATATCCCTGTGACAGAGAATCAGTGTGTTAAAAGAGAAAATCTGTATTAGAAGCTTAGCAAAGAGGTTGGAGGAATTAGTGTTTCCTAAATATAAATGTTTAGTTAATGTGATTTCAGAGTTGTGTTGCCATGTATAGTAAGAAAACTTTTCAAACATTGCAATATCAAATGAACATGAGGAAGGGAAGGAATTATTGACTCAATGTATCAATCAATCTAAACAATAATATTGATATTTGCTACATCCTATATTCATTTAATCTCCATTATGACTCTTATCAGGTAGGTACTCTAATCTCCATTTTGTAAGTTATAAAACTAAAGCAAAGTGTTAACCTTTTTCAAGATTAGACAAGAACAATTAGTAATAATGGAGTCAGGACTCAAACACAGTCTATGTCTAGTCAAACCCTATGCTCTATTCCCTCTCAAAAGTTGTTCTGATCCCATGTGTCTGGAACATATTCTCTATGTGTCCTGAAATGTTTATGTGATGATTTTATAAGAGTGGAAAATCACCAAAACAGGGTGGGTAAGATGTCAATACAAGTGAGTTCAAAGGGTAATAATGAACAAATAAGAATATTAAATGCATAAATGCATGAAATAAAAACTAAATTAAAATTATGACCTGAAGAACAATTACAGTTTTTTAAAGTTAAGTTTATTGAGGTATAATTTACACACAGTAGAATTGGATCTTTGTAGGTATATAGTCTGTGTGTTCTATCAAATCAGCACTGCAATCAAAATAAGAAGAGTCTTTCATCACCCTGAAATGTAACCTCATGCTCCTTAACAGTCAGCACTTGACTCATCCTTGTCCTTAGCCCCTTAACAACCACAGGTCTGATTTCTCCATTTATAAGTTTAGCTTTTTCCGACTGTTGCTTAAGTTAAATCATACATTATGCATCCTTTGACTTAGTCTCAGTATTAGGTGGAATGTATTCATTTTTTTCATCATTATATAAGATGTTAGCTATAGGTTTTGCATTATCAGATTAAGAAAATTCTCTTCTATACATATTTGTGGAGAGTTTTTATCATGACTATTTGGGATTATGCCAAATGAATTTTATGAGCCTAGTTGATCATGCAGTTTGTCCTTTTTGGTTTATTGATATGATAAATCACTTTGATTGAATTGATCTTGTATTCCTGAGACAAACTCCACTTGATCAGTATATATTTTTCTTGTACATTGCTAGATTTGATTTGATGATATTTTATTAAGAATTCTTTAGGTATGAGAAATGTGGACTTGTATTATTTTCTCTTGTATTTCTTTTCTGTTTTTTCTTATTAGAATAAGTCTGGCTTTGGGGGCACCTGGATGGCTCAGTTGGTTAAGTGGCCAACTCTTTATTTCAGCTCAGGTCATGATCCCAGGATCCTGGGATTGAGCCCCACTGTCTGGGATGGAGGTGGTTGGCACTCAGAGTGGGGGTTTTCTTCAGGATTCTCTCTCCCGCTCTGCCCCTCTCCCCTCTAAAATAAATAAATAAATCTTTAGGGGAAAAAAAGAATAATTCTCACTTCATAGCATGTGTTGGGGTATATTCTTTCCATTTTTATTTTCTGGGAAAGTTTTCATAGACTTGGTATTGTTTCTTCCTTAAATGTTGATCTACTATAAAATATTGTACTTAGAGTCAACAATATATTGTATACTTAAAGATTTTCTAAGAAGGTAGAGCTCATGTTACACCTTTCTATCACAAAAAAATTGGTGTAATTTACCAGTGAAGCCATTTGGGCCAGAAGTTTTCTTTATCAAAAGGTTTTTAACTACAAACTCATTTATTTGATAGATATAGAATACTATATCTCAAGGAATTTATGCATCTCATATATGGTCTTGAATTTATTGGTAAAGGATAAAATTCACTCCAGTATTGTCCTTTTAATGTCTACATGGTCTGTAATGGTATTACTCTTTCACTCTTGTTACTGATTTTTTGTGCTTCTCACTTTTTATTTTTTGATCAGTTTGGCTGAAATAGTACTCTTGTTGTTGCTTCTAAATAATGAAAGGGAAAACAGTTCATGTATCTTAGCTGTTATTTTAACACCATTCATATTGACATTTGAATGACTTGGATGCATTGACAATTTTGTGTTCTATTGAAGTGATTATAATAGTATAGGAACTGGTTTTTTTTTAGGATTTTTTTTTTAAATTTGTTAGAGAGAGAGAGAGAGTGAGAGAGAGCGCAAGCACATGCAGACAGAGTGGTAGGCAGAGGCAGAGGGAGAAGCAGGCTCCCTGCCAAGCAAGGAGCCTGATGTGAGACTCGATCCCAGGATGCTGGGATCATGCATGACCTGAGTAGAAGGCAACCGCTTAACCAACTGAGCCACCCAGGCATCCTGGTGATTATAATAGTATAATAGAGCTTTTGATTTCATTGTTTTTGTTTGTTTTGTTTTCAGTTACATTGATTTCTGCTCTTGTTTTTTTTTTATCATTTCCTTATTGTTTTGGCTTTAATTTGCTCTTTATCCAGTTTTTTAAGGTTGAATTTCAGATCATTGATTTGAGCTCTTTCTTTTCTAATACAAGTATTTAATGCTATAAATTTCCTTCTAAACTGCTTTAGCTGCATCTTAAATTTTTTGAATTTTGTAGTTTTCTCTCTTTTTATTCAAAATATCTTCTGATTTGCCATATAATATCATCTTTGACCCATGAATCATTTAGAAATGTGTCTATGGTAGGCTGAATAATGGCCACCCAAAGATAAAAGGTCTTAAATTCTGTAACTTGTAAATGTTACTTTATAAAGAAAGTGGGATTTTAAAGATGTGATTATATTAGGGATTTAAATATAAGAAAATTATTTTGTATTTTTATTTTAAAATTTCTAAGTTTAATCCCAAGTATCCTTATTAGAGGTGGGGGTGGGTGGGTGGGATTTGATATACACAGAAGAGGAGGAAGAATGTGATCATGGAGGTAGAGATTGGAATGATGGGACCACATGTCAAGGTAGCTACCAAAAGCTGGAAGAAGTGAAGAACAGATTTTTTTCTAGAGCCTCTAGACAGAAGGTGGCTCTGCTAACACCTTGATTTTAGATCATTGAAACTAATTTCAGACTCTGGCCTAAAAAACACTGGGTATATCCAGTACTGAAAAAAATAACATTCATTTGCAAAAATATTTTTTACAGTTTAAGTAGATTAATGTGAACAACAGAATAAGGCAGTAATTTTTAATTATAAAATATTTTAAATATTCAGGTACAAATAGAGGGCAATATAATAAGTAGCCATATACCCACAATCCAGATTTAACATATGATTTTTTTAAAAATAACTTTACTGTAACATAGTGAATCAACAATTCTATACTTATGCAGTACTCACCAGGGTAAATGTAGTTACCATCTATCACCTACAACATCATTATAATATTATTGACTATATTTCCTATGCTGTAGTTTTCATCCCTGTGACATATTTATTTTATAACTAGAAATTTGTACCTCTTAATACTCTTCACCTATTTTATCTATCTCCCGCCTTTACCCTCTGCCAACCACCAGTTTGTTCACTGTATTTCTGAGTCTTTTTCTGGTTTTTGTTTGTTTCTTTGTTTTGTTTTTAGATTCCACATATAAGTGGAATCATATGGTATTTGTATTTCTCTGTCTGACTTACTTCACTTAGCATGATACCCTGTAGGCCTATCCATGTTGTCATGAATAACAAGATTTCATTCATTTTTATGGATGAGTAACATTCCTGCAGAGATATATAAAATCCACATTTTGTTTATCCATTCATCTATCAGTGGGCACTTAGATGGCTTCTGTATCTTGGTTACTGTAAATAATGCTGCAAGAAACAGGAGTGCATTATCTTTTCAAATTAGTCTTTAAATTTTCTTTGGGTAAATAACCAGCAGTGAAATTTTTGAATAGTATGGTATTTCTATTTTTTTTTTTTGAGGAACCTCCATGCTGTTTTCTATAGTGGTTGCACCAGTTTGTACTCCCACCAAGAGTGCACAGGGGTTCCTTTATCTTCACATCCTCCCAACACTTGTTATTTCTTGTCATTTTGATAATAACCATTCTGAGGGATATGAGGTGATATCTCATTATGGTTTTGACTTGCATTTACCTGATGATTAGTGATGTTGAATTTATTTTCATGTGCTTATTGGCCATCTCTATGTCTTCTTTGGAAAAATGTCAGTTCGGGTCCTCCATTTTTAATCAGATTATTTGAGGGATTTGGTGTTGGGTTGTGAGTTCTTTATATATTTTGGATATCAGCCTTTTATTGGATATGTAATTTGCAAGCCTTTTCTCCCACTTAATATGTTTACTTTTTGTTTTGTTGCTGGTTTCCTTTGCTATGCAAAAAGTTTTTATTTGATGTAGTCACAATAGCTTACTTTTGGTTTTCTCTTGTCTGAGAAGACATATCCAAAAAATGTTGCTAATGCCAGTGTCCAAGAGATTACTGCCTATGTTGTCCTTTAGAAGTTTTATGGTTCTAGGTCTTATATTTAGGCCTTTAATCTATTTTGAGTTTGTTTTTGTGTATAGTTTAAGAAAGTGATTCGGTTTCATTCTTTTGCATGTAGCTGTCCATTTTTCCCAGCACCATTTCCTGAAGAGATTCTTTTCCCAAGTGTATATTCTTGCCTCTTTGACCTATTTTAATTGACCATATAACCTTGTATTTATTTCTGGGCTCTCTATCTTGTTTCTTTGATATATGTGTGCTTTTTTTGTGTTGGCACCATACTGTTTTGATTTCTACAGCTACTATTACAATGTATGTCAACTATACTTAAATTAAAAAATAATTGGGGTGCCTGTGTGGCAAGTCAGTTCAGCATCCAACTCTTTGTTTCAGCTCAGATTTTGGTCTCAGGTTGTGAGATCAAGCCCCATATCAGGTTCCACACTCAACATGGAGTCTGCTTAAGACTCTCTCTATCACTGTCCTTCCTCATCACTCTCTCTATTTCTAAAATAAATGAATAAATCTTTAACATGATTAATTAATTTAATTTATTGATCAATTTACTTACTTACTTTATTAATTAAAAGTAAAGGAGATTTTCTTCAACTTGGGTGGGCCTGATACAACGAGTTGAAAGGACCTAAGAAAAGAATTGAGGCTTCCTTGAAGAAGAAATTCTGTCTTTGGACTATAACTTCAGCATATGTTTAAGATTTCCAGCCTCCCTTTCTCACCTGATCTAGGGATTTCAGACTTGCTTAGTCACCCTAACAGCTGTGTAAACCAAGTTCTTGTAATAAAACCTCTTAAAATATAAAATAAATAAATATAATTTTATTGTACATTTTAAAAATTATTAAATATTATTGGTAGAGGAGCACCTGGGTGGTTCAGATGGTTAAGCATCTGTCTTCGGCTCTGTCATGATCCTAGGGTTCCAGGATCAACCCCCATGTTGGGTTATTTGCTCAGTGAGGATCCTGCTTCTCCCTCTGTGTCAAATAAATACATAAAATCTTTAAAAAATATATCATTGATAGAGTTGGAGTTTACACTATAGCACTTTCTATCTTAATTCCATTTCTTCTTTTCTGGAGTTAGCCATTATCCTGAAGTTGGTGATATACTTTTGTTATTTTCAATATATGTATTACCCTTAAGTAATATGTAAAATTATTTTAAATTTAAAAAATTTTGCATAAATTGTATCATCTGTATGTATTCTTTAGGTACTTGGTTTATCTTCTTGACATATTTTTTGAGATTTACTCCTGTTGGTATATGTGGCTCTGGCACATTCATATTAAGTGCTATAAAGAAATTGATTATATATTTCTATAATAATTTGTTTATTCATTTTTCAACTGAGAAGTTATTTAATATTTTCTGAAACAATAGATGTAATATAATATTTGACTATTATTTTAATTTTTCTTCCTTTGATTACCAGTGAGGTAAGCCATGTTCTATGAATTGCTTGTTATCATATTTGCAATTTTTTCATTTCATTTATGATATTATAAGATATCCTTATTATGGATAACAACCTTTTAATGGCTCCACAGTTTAAAAATATCTCTTCTCATTCAGTATCTTATAATTGAATTTTGTCCATGAATTTTTTTTTAAGATTTTATTTATTTATTTGTCAGAGAGAGAGAGAGCACAAGCAGGGAGAGGTACAGGCAGAGGGAGAAGCAGTCTCTCCGCTGAGGAAGGAACCCGATTCAAGACTTAATTGCAGGACTCTGGGATCATGACCTGAGCTGAAGGCAGATGCTTAACTGACTGAGCCACCCAAGCATCCCATCCATGAATCTGTGAAACTCATCATTCCTCTTGTGCATTTTATGTTTTGTTTAAGGTTTTTATCCTCAGACTCCAAGTTTTAAAGTTTTGACTTTCCTTTTTAAATTATTAATCTATCAAAAAATAAATTATTAATCTATCTGGAATTTATACTTCTTTATACTAGATTATGAGTCTTATTTTTCCCCATATGTGCACCCACATGTTCCAGAACTGTATTTGAATAGTTTATACTTTCTCCTGCTGCTTTGTAATGGCAGTTACAAAATTCTTTTCACTGTGTGAATCTGCATCTAATCTCCTTTTTCTGTTCTGTTCTCAGTGCATCAATGCCAATTACTTTGTTCAGAAAGTTCTATATCTCAATAGTGACTTGATATTTATATTCTTTATTTTTCTTATTCAGAGTATTATGACTACTCTTGGGCCCCAGTCTTCTATATGAATTTTGGGATTAGTTTCAAGTTCCATGAGCAATATTTTTGGCATATTGATTAGGATTACATTAATATGGAGAGTTGATAGATGACTTCTGTAATTTCAAAGTAGTGACCATGGAAATGATTTTTTTGTAATATAGGTAACAGCTGTTATTTGACATAGAAATAACTATACTTTCTATTCTTTCTGTTGTTGACAAAGATTACAAACACTGCTAATGCTATCCTTGTTTGTAAACTATGGGGAGATTGTTGACTTTTATTAGAGGTAAATTGTTTCTCCAGCCCACCTCATGGACATCCCTAAATTCTACAAATGGACAACCCTAGGGTGAAGAACCTCTGTTTAAATAGCTTGTCTCCCCACAATTGATTCTCTTCTTTTCCCCTATATTTCCTCTCTGGGGTTTAGGAAGTGACAGCAAAGAAGTAAATCAGAGGTCTTTAAGTGTTCAGAAGTCACAGAAGTTACTAGACAAATTAGTGATTTTCAAGATGGAATTGGTAACTTCTCCAAAAATTCAGAAGAAAATGGTAAATACATGAAATCATGAATGAAGGGATGAAAGACTTAGAGAACAGAGAACTAAACCACATATACAAATACAATTTTTATATACTTACATAAAATCGTTTTCATATAAAAAGTACAAGAGATCTAAAATGCATACTCTTGATACAAATAGAAGGTGATAGATACATGATGTGGTGCAAAGAAGCAATGCTCAAATAACTTACAAGAAAATCCTAAACAACTTAAGTTTTCACATTGAAGGGACTCTCCAAATATAAAGCTGAAATAATTATATTCACAGATCGACATTTTTATCATTTATCCCAGGATTAAAAAATAATTCCACAAGAATACAAGAAGAAATAAATAGGCTATTTGCCAAGGAAATATGAAAATTGGGACATCATATTTCTGTTAAAATATACATATATCCATGTAGGTATATGGATATATGTTTCCAGATAAAAATGATGCAATGTCTATAAAATTTTTAAGGAAAAAAGCTATGAGAAAAATTTCTGCATACAGTAAAGCTATGAAGTTAATATGTAAAGAAGTTTAAAGACACTGCCTCTTTTGGAACTTCTAGCAGATAAAGGCTTCAAGTTTAATCAGTAGATCCAGATCTTCAAATTCAGACACTTTACTATTTACTGAACTTCTACAGTTTATTCTTTTAGTGTGTCTTCTTGAGGTCTCATGTACATTGTTTTGCCTCAACTTATGAACAATTCACGTAACTGATTTTTCTCACTACACTAAACTAATATGAAGTGTAGACCTTGTGGATTTCAGCATAAATTCTCTGTGGAAAACTTGAGGTAGTTTGAATTGACACTGCAGATAGAATTTCTGGAAATTATCTTTTTAATGAAAGATTTATGGCAATACATGTCCCTTCATCTTTCTCACAAATGTTAATGACAATTGCCATGTGTATAGACTCTAAACCATTTGTTTGAGTTTGGGTTCCTCAGAATCAGCCCTTTTGACAAAAATTGAAGGTAAAGCACTTATTAAAGAAATATTCTGAAGCTGGTATCAGGGACTGGGGAAGTAAGCCACAAAAGCAAGAGTAGTCAGTGAGGGTTACATTATCAGCTAGTACTGCTGTTGGTAATTAGACCTTAAGACTTTGGGAGAACTCTGGGACTCCTTGTATGATATGTGCCTCCAGCCATGAGTAGGGTCTTGGGGTTTTAAATACTTACCCCACCAAGTATTGTTGAAGGTTGTTCCTGGGTGGTGAGGGAAGCTTAATTTTTCTGATAGTTCTGACATACTCTGAAAGGTAGAGGAGAGCTCTTTTCTCTGGGGGAAGATACTCAGACAGTTGAAAGGCCTCTGTGTAAGGCTCAAGGGATATAGTTAGTATGTCAATGGCATTTACTACAACATACTTTGGGCAATTGGTGAGTGGACATATTAATTAGGTATTTTGGGTACTTCTAGCAAAATGTGAATGTCAATATAAATTTAATGTTTCTATTAGTACAGTAGAAGATTTAGGATACTCAAAATGGTGAGGGGAATTTAAAAAAAAATTATATACCTACAGCCATGTCTTATAATGCCAAAGCCAAAGAAACATTTTTGTTACAGTGGTGAGGAGGGCTAGTCAAAAAGACCATATGAATTAATAATCAGGTAATAATGAGATAATTAATAATCAGATAATAATAGTAGTGAAAACACCACCTCAGATGAAACTGTATATTATGATACGTGGTGATAAAAATAACAAACTTTATTTTAGAAGTTTAGAAAAGGGGAATGCAATGTTTTAAAAATGAGTCATTTTAATTAATTTTCAGATATATAGTAGAAGACAGATTGATGATAACAAGATAGCAAAGATAAAGTATGAAGAAAATTCTGCCTATAAAAAATAGATAATTCACAGAGGTGCAGTTGTGCAAAGGTGGTGAGACTGCTGGGAAAGTTACAATGTTAAGGTAAGATTGACAGAAATGTCAGGTGATTTTTTTATCCTTCCTAACTTTTATTACTAAATGTATAGTCTTATGCATTGAAGACTGTAAAAATGCCTGATTTTTTATGGATCATGGACAATAGACCAAAAAGGCTAGACAGTTCTAAGAAGGAATCAAAAATTGTGTATGGCAATTGAATTAAAACAATTGATGTTATTGCCAGTGCCTTTTTAAAAAATTAACATATAATGTATTCTCAGTGCCTTTTTGAGGGCCACATCTGTTAAGGTATATAGGGGTCCTGATTAATGGTATTTTACTTTGTTGTTGGTTGAAGAAGAAGTGCCCCCTAATATAACTCCTTAGTGTTTGGGTTATTGATGATTAGGGCCACAAACATCTTTCTTGGACCCAAGGAGTGGAGAAGAAATCGGATTAATTTGTTTTTGATTATTTTATTCTGAATAAAGATAAAATTAACATTGTCTTCTGGCAAGAAGTAAAAAGCTAATTGAAACTGGAGATTAAACTGAAATTAAACTCAAACCCAAGTCAAAAATATTATGTAAATTAATAATCTGTTGAAATACAACTTGTAAATGGTATTCTATGAGCTGTTGGGGTGAATATACCCATGCCTGGAAACTGGGACCTTTGTCATTTTTACCGCACACCATTATTTTACTGGTACTGTGATCTTGTCAAACCAGATGAACATTCTTCTTGGTCAAATGCAGGAATTTAATATGACCTCAAGGACTCCTGCAGCCATCAGTGGGAAGAACTGAGGTGGGGTTGTGCCAGGAGGTCTTTGGCCTTCGTTAAACTAATTTAACTAAAGCAAAGAATTAAAAGAATAAAGTAAGTTGTGTTCAGTCCATAGAGTTCCTACTATATCGTGAGAATTTTTGTATACTCACTACTTCATAGTATTTTTAAATACTATGTATTTAAAATTTTAAATACTGTGTATTTAAAAATTAAAGCAGTATTTTAAATACTACTATAGATAGTCTTCTAGAATCCTAAATATAGAGGAAAATTTGTGATTGGATGGCATTACTCTGAATTATTGATGATGTAAAAGATGGAAAGGTCATTTAATAAGGAGAAAGCACGGTCCTGATAGGAACATGTGGTTTGGTGTGTGGTGAGGGTCTCCTTTTCTGCTCCGATTTCAATCAGAGAATGAAATCACATGAGTAGGAGACTGGGAAAACAGTGTTATTACTATATAATTATTAGTTATTTTGTCTTAAATTAAAAATAAATCTTGGTCTAAACCCCTTATGATTCATGTTGGTCTTTTGGAGTTTTGAGACTTTTTATAATTCTCTGCTTTTTAAAATTAACCAATTTATCAATTTAGGGCAGGGAAGAAGAACAAACCCCTTTTCTGATTTTTGGCCAAGAATTTTCCTAAATGATGTGCAATGATAAAATTGTAGTCATTTCTGTAATGTATGTTCATACTTTCATTTTCCCTATTCTCCAATTTGCTGAGAACCAACTTAGAAAAATATTTCATATGAATTATTTTATGCATGTTGAAAAAGTCATTTGAAATAATTTACGTGAAATATGGGTGATGTTGGAAAAAATTGAATGATAGGATTTCTAAAAATCCCACTGTTCAACTCTGCAGATATTTTGAAAATAAAGGAAAAAATATGAGACAAAGAGGAGTGTGTTTTAAAATAACATAGCATGCAAATGATGTGACATACTTGCTTGAATCTAGCTAAAGACATAGCAAAACAATGAGACAAAATTGAATACAAATAAAGAAACTAAGAAAAAAACCCCTACACTATAAAATAGTACTTTCTCTTTAAAAATAAGGGTTGTCTAATGTATTAGGGTTGTCCAGAGAAATAAAACCAAGAACATATATACACGTATGTATATAGAGACAGATTATTACAGGACTTAGCTCATTTGGTTATGGCGGCTAAGAAGTCCCATGATCTGCTATCTGCAAGCTGGAGAACCAGGAAAATAGGTGGTGTAAATTCAGTTTGAATCTGAAGGTCTGAAAATCACAGGTTGAGAAAGGGGGTAATGGCATAAGTCCAGGTCTAAGGCCAAAAGTCTGAGAACCAGGAGCAGTCATGTTGAAGGCAAGAGAAGGGGAATATTCCAGCTCACCCAAAAAAGCAAATTCCTCTTCCTCTACCTTTTTGTTCTCTTCAGACCCTCAGTGGATTGGATGATGGCCTCTCACGTTTTCTTTATTCAGTTTACTCTTCCAACCGACAACTCTTTCTGGATACACTCACTAAGGCACAGTCAGAAATCTTGTTTTGCCAGCTGTCCTGACATCTGTTGGCCCAGTCAAAGTGACATATAAAATTAACCATTATGTCTGAGATCATTCTGATATCCAAACATAAAATACTGAATATTTCTTAGAAAGATAATAAAAGTTACTCTGGGAACTTATACTTATATCCTACGCCAAGAACAGAAATATCTGACTCAAAGACATACACTAAAACATATCTTTTGTTAGGATGGAAGCATAAGGAAGCAGGATTACAATACAATGGCTTTCATGAGGTGGCGGTGGAGGTTGTAGGAAGACAGTCTGACCAAAAACTCACTAGGGAATGAAGGGCAAAGATGCTCTATTTGGACAGGTTTGTTTCAAGTGGGGTGATTCCTTGAGGAAAGGCCCGATTGATGATAGTAATTTAGAGGCTTCTCTGTCTCCTGGAATAGAAGCTCACATAGAACTCCAGACATTCTTCTTGTCTACTTCATAGGAAACTGCAGGGAAATTATCTTTCCCCTGGTCGTGGGGACACACCAATGCCGTGACTGGTGAAGGGCTTAGCCAGGCAAGCAATTGATTCTCTCCCTGTTCATAGACACCACAGGCTAGTATTTCTTACTTTTGCTTTTGATCTAGCTGGATCTTGTCTTCTTGGAACTACTATTGGTTTCTAAATTCAATTTGGATTTCCAGCTCTCTGACATCCTTTATTCTCTTTGGAAACCTGCACATGAATCCTGACATGATATGGGCAACTGTATGCCCATAAAGGTTAGCAAAATATTCCACCCCTAAATATGCTCCTTTTATACCTGCAGTGGGCATGCTGACATGGCCAGGATGCTTGGAGATTGCAGGAAAGCAATACTTCTCTAAAACCTCCAATCATTTCAAGATTATTTAGGAATATTTTTTGGTTACCAGTAACAGAAATTCAACTCAACTTAGCTAATAAATGATAGACAGATAGTTCGTTTTTTATAGTGATAACTAGATTGTATTCTGTAATCTAGGATCCAGGATGAGACAAAAAAAGGAACTGGAGCAATATGTGGGCACCAAAATAGTTACTGCTTTCTAAATTTTTTTTGATGTCTCCTTGTATATCAGATTTATTACTTATATACACTTAATAAAAATGCAAAACATGAAAAAGTTACAGGAAATAGTTTCTTAGACAACTATATACCCATCACTATGAATTAACTTACAGTATCATTTTGTGGTATTTGTCTAAAGCCCTTCTTTTTTTTTTAAAGATTATTTATTGATTGATTGATTTGTTAGAGATAGAGAGAGAGAGAGCGAGCACAGGCGGACAGAAAGGCAGGCAGAGGCAGAGGGAGAAGCAGGCTCCCTGCCGAGCAAGGAGCCTGATGTGGGACTCAATCCCAGGATGCTGGGATCATGACCTGAGCCAAAGGCAGCTGCTTAACTAACTGAGCCACACAGGCATCCCTGTCTAAAGCCCTTCTGTACCTCTATTTTGAATAATCACTAATTTGATTTTTTTTTT
>ML098089.1:0-24892 GCA_003697995.1 Taxidea taxus jeffersonii | reverse complement strand
TGGGGTTTTGTTTTTGTTTTTGCTTTTGTTTTTTTCCAAAAAAATGCTTCACATTCCTGAGTAGCCAGAGAAACTCAACTTTCCAGTAACAATAAGATGACACTTTAAACTCACAATTCTATAAAAATTTAAAGAGTAATAAAATCACCTGCTGGTAGAACCGCAGGAAAAGCTATACACCCATACATTACTGGTGGAGTTGTGTGTTTGTTACATACTTTTTAAAAAGCAGTATTGCAGGCACCTGGGTGGCTCAGCGGGTTAAGCCGCTGCCTTTGGCTCGGGTCATGATCCCAGGGTCCTAGGATCGAGTCCCACATCGGGCTCCTTGCTCAGCAGAGAGCCTGCTTCTCTCTCTGCCTCTCCCTGCCACTCTGCCTGCTTGTGCGCTCGCTCGCTGTCTGCCTGTCTGTCTCTCTCTCTCTGACAAATTAATTAATTAATTAAAAAATCCTTTTAAAAAAGCAGTATTGCAATATTTAGTGAAACTTAAGACAACATATACATATTCTCCAACCCAACTATTCCATTCCCAGAAATCTTTTCCAGCGTAAGAAAAACAAGTGCAGGTGAGGGTATATATACAAAGGTGTGTATTGCAATGTTGCTCTTTAGTGACCAAAAAAATGGAAACAAACTGAATGTCTGCTTAAAGTCAAATGGTTGGATCAATTGGTCTCCATCAATATCACAAAATCCTGTGCCGCCATTAAAAACAATGAAATCGGGATGCCTGGGTGGCTCAGTTGGTTGAGCGGCTGCCTTCGGCTCAGGTCATGATCCCAGCGTCCTGGGATCGAGTCCCACATTGGGCTCCTTGCTCGGCAGGGAGCCTGCTTCTCCATCTCCCTCTGCCTCTACCTGACACTCTGTCTGCCTGTGCTTGCTCTCTCTCTCTAACAAATAAATAAAAATAAATAAAAATTAAAAATTAAAAAAAAAACAATGAAATCAAGCAAGCACAGCCTATGTGTAGGTTTTGTTGAATGTGGATGGCCGTAACAATGATAACAGCAAATACTCACATGGAGCACAGTCTTAGGTGTTCTATGTATTTTGACTCACAGAATCCTCACAGCAACCTGTGAGATACGTAGTATTACCATCCTCATTTTCTAGATGAGGAAACTGAAGCTCTAAGGTCACACAGCTTGTAAATGCAAGAATTATAAAATACAGAAAAGTAAAACGTGATATAATTTCCAAAAAATAAGCTATAATTTAAAAGACATATGCATGGGTGCCTGGGTGGCTCAGTGGGTTAAGCCTCTGCCTTCAGCTCAGGTCATGATCTCAGGGTCCTGGGATCGAGGGCCCCATCGGACTCTCTGCTCAGCAGGGAGCCTGCTTCCCCCCACCTCTCTCTGCCTGTCTCTATGCCTACTTGCCATCTCTGTCAAATAAATAAATACAATCTTAAAAAAAAAAAGACATATTCATGTATATATGTGCACATATGCATGCTTCACATAATTACACAAGAATAAAAACATTGGAAAGATACAAACTAGGTCAGTAAAAATGGGTTATTACACATGCTTTATATAATTATGTATTATATGTATATAAGTAAATTAAAAATCATCAAAGAGTGATAGAATTTCAATAACAGACAATTCCAGAGGAGCTGCAGGGAGGCACAAGATGAACCAATGAAGGGAAGCGTGTCCCAAGTAAAGACCTTACAGACGCCCATCACCCAATATCTCCTGGCCCCCCTCTGCCCCCTACTTGGCACTGTGTTCATCCCTCCCTTATGACGGAACTACTGTATTTAGAAATGCCAGGTGCTTTCCCACCCTACCTAGGCCAAGAGACTCCCTGGAATCCCGTCATTACTGTGCTCTGAGACTGCCCAACCCCAGAAGCCTTCTCAGATCCCACTTTTTTTTTTTTTCAGATCCCATTCTTATGCATAAATGTCAGATTGGGGACATGGAGACAGAAAGGATCTGCCTCTTATCCACATCTCTTAGCTTGAAATAAAGCTTCATCTTCGAGCAAGTGATTTCCTTGCCTCATTTACCCCAGAGTGATAGAAGCTTCGCCATGCCCCCTGATACTCCACACTCATGCCCAAGGTGTTTCCCGAGATCAACGGACAGAGATGTTGTCTCCTAAGCAGCTTGGACTTTTGAAGGAAAGAGAGACCTTTTATATTAGGTACTCGTTGAATGTTTGTGGTGTGAGAGAAATGATAATGTATAGCCATACTTCAAATAAAAAAAAGAGTGAAGTTTTAAATTACAGAGCTCTAAACAAAATGCTATGGGAGCTGGTGTGAGGAAGCATGAATGCTTCAAGAGTTAGTTTTTTAAAAGAGATGACAATGGAGGGGCGCCTGCCTGGCTCTGTCCATACAGCCTGTGATTCTTGATCTGGGGGAGTTCAAGTCCCACACTAGGCATGGAGCCTACTTAAAAAGAGAGAGAGAAAGAGAGAGAGAGAGAGAGAGAGAGAGAGAGAGATATGACATTTGAGCTAGATGTACTGTTTCTCAAAGCACGGTCAGCATCACATTCTCTGAAGTGCTCCAGACCTGATGCATCAGAATCCCCACAAGTGAGTCCCAGGAGTGGTATTTAAAAGAAAACCTTTCTATGCACACTAAGGTATAGACCAAGAAAAATGGGGCAGATTGGGGTGTGCAGAAAAGTGAGGAAGGACACAGCAGTCAAAGCCAATAGCATTAGTAAAGTGCACAGGCCTGAGAACAAAATGGGTATGTGTTCAATTCGACTTGCTGGGGGGGGGGGTTCGGGGAGAAGGATGATGAGGGAATAAGATTCAAAAGCTGGGTAAGGGTTGGATCATGGAGGGCCTGGGGAATGCCGGGTGAAGAAAGTGTGAACTTTATTCTAAGGGCAAAAGGAAATCATTGAGAGATCTGAGGCAGGCAGACAGACAAAAACAGCAGGACTCTGACTCCTACAGCGCTTCCCAAATCTGGCCATGCATCAGAATGACCAGGATTGCTTGCTACAAGTCCTGTTACCAGGGCTCCACTCCCAGACCCTTTCAGTCTGCATTTCCAGGGATGTGGCCCAGAAATTATATTCTTAAATAATCTTTCCAGGTGATTCCTGGGCGCCCAGCCTGGCACTGGTTCATGAAACAAATGCATTCCTAAAAAGCTGTTTGTTCATGGAGATCTTATCGGAGGAATCACTTATTCAGAGGGCTAGGCAAGTGTGCTACTTGGAGGCAACCTTCAGCAATTCACTTTCTCTAGGATGTTTCAATAAAACACATCCCCAATTTGAATGCAAAACCCTTGATGACCTTCAATAATATGTGACAACATGTTTGAGTGGCAAGACCAGCACATGGCATCCATGATGCCATATGGCTGCACCAGGGCAACATGGGGAATATAATTCCAAACGTTTCATCTTGCTTTGCAGCAACATGAATGAACCTTAAAATAGTAATATTAGAAAGGAGAAAGTGCCAGTAAGATGTGATGCTGATAGAGCCATGGCTTCAAAATGGAAATATCCAGCACATATCCATTTTGAGGTCACAGTGAAAGTTGAGGCAACAATCTAAGGATGAAACCAGAGAGTCACTCATCCCAACTTAGGCTCCAATAAGAAAAACACACCACATGACTCCAAGATGTTTCTTCAGGGCTCAAGATTTTAAGTTCATGCTCTTTGGACACTCATCTACCTTGAAGATGGATGAAAGAAAACCAAGTGGGGAGGGGAGATCCATTCTGCTACAAAATGCACAGAGACCCATGATCCTGCATTGGAAGATTTGTTTCTTCCAGCCATGTAATATTTTAAGATTATGGCTTTCATTTAAAGTGAGCATATCTGTTACTGGAGTGTCTCTTCACTTAGATGAAAACACCTTAGTTTGGCAAGCTGGAAAGTTGGCATAGTAGTTTTCTTAGCACAGTGCTCTCAAGTCAAGTTTAAGCAAGAAATTGCTAGTGTTCAACCTGCCAGCAACTAAGGCAGCTTCTTTTGCTGTCCAAAGCCTCCTAACCTTTCCCCAGAAATCTCCAGCTCCCCTTCATTCCAAGCCCTCTTCCAAGGCCTACAGCTATAAACAGGCTACAAATCAGAGATGATCCAGACAGCAGTATTGCAGGAAGGAAACAGAATCCAAGCAAATATTTTGTGTACCTGGACTGGATTCCCTCTTTCTTGGGGACTGCCTGATGATAGGAATCCCTGCTCTAGGCAGGTCTCTATTATTCTCTGTTGTGGTGTAGCAGAAGAGGTGAACACAGATAACCAAGGCCCTGAGCCAGATTCACATTCTGAGAGTTACCAGCAGGACGGGAAGGACAAGGCATCTACAATAAAGCAGCTCTAGGTAGCAAAGTTGAGAAAGGATTAATTTTAACATTTGAGGTGCTTTCCTGCTAGGTAAGCCCTTGGTTTTTGGTAGGAGAGTGCAAGAAAGGGAAATCATCCCCAAACATTACCGCGGCTTGATAGAGGAAAGGAATTACTTCCCAAACATTACTGTGGCTTGATCCATGTGTTGGGAGCATGGAGTTAGACTTTTATTTATAAGCTATGTCCTGCCCTGACATTCCCCCCCCTGCACCCCACCCCGCTCTCAGCCAAGGAAACCCAGGCAGCGGTTACCCAAGAGGATCACAATTCCAGTCGCATTTCCCCAGTTAGTTTGCTTTCACCTACCTTAGAAATGGAGATGCAATGGGCCTGGCAGTGAGGAGCAAAACGAGATCCCACCATGAACTAAAATCTTAAAGGGGCCTGTTGTTATTAGTGCCAAGACTCACGCACTCCCAGCGGGAGGAGGCTTCTTGGTCATACCATCATCATGCGTTTCTGAGATTTGCAAAAGTCTGCATCTGAGCCAAAGCACCCTCAACTTCTTAAGCCCCTCCTGGTTTTGAGGGCTCCAGGCAGGGCAAGCAAATAGTCCCAAGGAATTGCAGGGGTCAGTGGACCCTGTGCGGTTCACATCAGACTGTTCTGAGGAGTGGCAAGTCACAGGGTCTATAATGCAGCTATTTTTAGTGAAACCAAATTCCTCCCCCAAGTTCTCTTGCTTCCAAATTGTTCCAAGTGTAGGAGACCAGCTGTGGTCAGATCATCTTACTGGACCAAGGCTCTGTCAAGGCGAAGGGACCAAACTGGGGAGGTAGAGCAAAGAGCTGGCGACGCTCAGTGTTTGGGCTCTTTTCCACCAGGTCAGACACCTCCAGAGAAGGAGGATCCTTTTGGAAAGTGTTACTACCCAGGGGAGTGGGCATTCCCCTCCAATCTGGCAGAAACTTGATAGGTAGGTATTAGAGAGAGCAAATGAGAATTTTGGCAGTCCTTTCCCTGTTTTCCCCAATTCCTAACACACACACACACACACACACACACACACACACACACACACTCCCTCCCTCTCTCCCTCCCCCTCTCTCTCTCTGTTTTTCCCTCTCCCCCCTCTCTCATATGCATGCATGCTCACATGCACTTGCACATCTGTGCCAGACTCGGCAGCCAAACCCAGATGCTGGCCTGACTTGCTACAAGGGTCTTAAAAAGAATGTCCTCAACCAGGAGCCAGAACAGTGGTGAAAGTCTGAGGAGGCCTGATGTCTTGGTTCCACAGGCAGATGCCATTCATTGTCCCAACAGGTAGTCTGAATGGGGAAGAAAATTCAGGGAACATGGACTTTGGCTCCAAACCTTGGCCAGAGGTGATCATTCAGAAGAAAACAGCTCCCTGGGATCCAGAGAGGGCTAAGTGCCTTCCCTGGGTTCATCTAGGGAAGTATTCAACAACCAGTGGGCCGTGACCCATTAGGGAGTAGTGAAATCTAGATAGTGGGCTGTATCAACATTTAAAGATCAATGGAAATAAAATAAGTATAGTAGACTAGAACCGAATTGAATATGATAAAGCAGCCTAGAGTAGAAGAGCAGGCTTTGCACATAGTAAGGGTAAGTATTGTTCTGGGAAACTTTTGTTTCTTCTGTGTTAATGTGTACTTGATTGCCACCTATAACATATTTCTTAGAAATATGAAAATTTGTACTTTTTTGAAAAACACTGATCTGGATGACACATGTGGGGGGACACCTGGGTGGCTCAGTGGGTTAAAGCCTCTGCCTTCAGCTCGGGTCATGATCCCAGGGTCCTGGGATCGAGCCCCACATTGGGCTCTCTGCTCAGCAGGGAGCCTGCTTCCCTTCCTCTCTCTCTGACTGCCTCTCTGCCTACTTGTGATCTCTCTCTGTCAAATAAATAAATAAGTCTTAAAAAAAAAAAGAAAAGCACATGAAGACAAGCCCTTAAGCCATCCCCAATTTTTTAACTACCATGGCTACGATGACTTCTATAACCACTATTTTGGGGTTTCATAATGCATCGTGCACCATTCTAAGTGTTTCATGGTTGTCATCTTATTTAATACTTACCAAAGCCCGAGGTATCTTCATCCGGGTCCTACCGAAGAAGCAGTAGGCTCGGTATCAAGTTCCAGCAGCTGGAAAGAGGGATAAGGGTAAGAGCTGGGCTATGAACCTAGGTGTACCTGTCTCCACAGTTTGTGTTCTTAACAGCTCTGGACCACTTCCCTTTCCAATTGGTCAATACATAGTTAAATTCATTCATTAAACATATAGATCATCTTGGTTCCACTGGTAGGTTTATATAAAAATGAGAATGTTTAGCAAAATAATTTCAGACTCCAGGAAACATCCAGTAGCCTTCAAGGAAAAAGAGGATTTTATTTTGAATTAGTTGCCTATTTGACTCGGAACCCCAGGACCTGAACCCACCTCTAAGACCTTTGATGGGCATCTGGAAAAATCAGCTGGCAGAAGAAGATTGCCAGGCACCACGTCTCTATGCTCTCACCCCTCTAGTTGCTTCCACTCTAATTCCACACAGAAATCTTGTACCAGCGCGCATTTGGTTTTGTCTTTTTATAGTTCGAGCTAAATTGGTTCAACCACTTTTGAGTTGATGAGGAAAAAAAAAATCATACTTCTTCCACTTCCAAAATAAGCTCCTCTTTTGGGCACACAGAAAGCTCAGAAAAGGCTGAAACTTTGAAACTTCCCACTTCACATATGGGTACATTTAGGTCCTCATTACTTTTAAATTTACTTTTTACATTCCTAGTGATTTGCTCCTTTTGCAAAGCCCCGTGTCCTGTTGTCATTTCTGTTATCCCCATAGCGCACACCATGCAGGCATGCCCAGTATGTTCTAGACCATAGGGATCACCTCAACAAGTGCCACCTAGTGGAAAGGGGGGGTGATGAGGAGAGTGGGGGAGCGAGGGGGTAATGCCAAGTACGGCCTCCCTGAAGTGTAGTTTAGGTCAAAGATGCCCAAGAGACGAGGCCCTCCTTTGTTTCTCTCAGGGCTGCTGGCAGGGAATCCTCTCTGAACCAGGGAAGGCTGAAACTTGACCTAACCGGCTCTTCACTCCTCTGTAGCAGCTCTTGGCCACTCATCAGAGCTTCTCTGATCTCTTTGTTTGGAATGAAAACTAATGGACTCACAAACACGTGCAGAATTTCCAGGGAAGTTCTCCATCGTCACCAGGGACATGACCAGACCCTGGGCCACAGGTGCTGTCAGGAGTCCAGCCCAATCTCAGCTCTCCAGCCTGGGGGGGGGGCACGACTTCCTGGCTGGGCTTTGCTCTTCGGGGCAGACCTTCACCCCCCACCTGTAGCTACATCCTTCCGACGCTTTTCAAAACAGGAACAGTTGTCCCCGTCCTCACATTCTCCTGGCTATTCTATTTTTGCCAGCATGCAATAGGATATTGTAGGCCTGCCCCAGCCAGAGCAGCACTGACTGGACTGCCCACCTCTGGGGCGTGCACCTAGCCCTGCCCGTTCTAGTCAACACACTCCTAAAAGTGCCAGAAAGAAAAAGAAAAGGGGTTCTACTTCTCAAACTTACCACTCTGCCTGAAGCTTCTATGAACAAAGGACATTTAATAATAGAATTCCTCCTCTGGTATTTATAGCACCAATTGCTCAAAGCTGCTTTAGGCTTTATTTTTAAAATCCCAGCCTTTGTCACAACCTCCCGGGAGCTGGAGGAGAAGGCAGGGATCAGCAGGTCCACTCTGCAGACCAGGAAACTGAGGCTCAATGAAGAGAGACTAGTCCAAGGATGGACTTCAGGCAAAGGCAGCTGAGAAGTGGAAAGCCCATCCCAGCAAGGCACCAGGCTGATGAGGCTGTGGGCCTTTACTTCCCTGTGAATTCATTCTCCCAACGTCAATTAAGTGCTGATTCTTTTTTTGGCGCCACGCGAGGCAAGGAGCGAGATTAAGGTCTCCTGTTTCCTTCAATGAATAGATTTCAAGGAGACAAAAAAGAAGGGGGGAACTTCACGATGGAAAGATTATTTGAGAGACAATGTTTGGACCTTGTTTGGACCCTGAGTCAAGCATACCAAATGTAAGAACACATTTGTGAAACACCGGGGGGGATTTTAACCTGGACTGGATATTTGGTAGCAAAGGGAATTGTTCGTTTCTTAGATGTGATATGGTGACAAAACTACCTTACCATTTAGGAACGTATATTGAAGCACTTATTGATGAAATGATCTGATGTTTGAGAATGGCTTCAAACAACAGGTGGTTAATGGGAGAAAACAGGCAGGGATATCGTTGAAACAAGAATGCCCTTGAGCTGGGGCGCCTGGGTGGCTCAGTCGGTTAAGCGTCTGACTCTTGGTTTCGGCTCAGGTCATGATCTCAGGGTCTTGAGATCGAGCCTGATGTCATCATTGGGCTCCCTGCTCAGTGGGGAGTCTGCTTCTCTCCCTCTGCCCCTCCCCCACCACTCATGCTCTTTCTCTCTCAAATAAATAAATCTTAAAAAAAAAAAGAAGAAGAATGCCCTTGAGTTTATGACTGTTGCAGATGGGTAACTGCTAAGGGTAGCTCATTGTATTTTTCCCCTTAAGTTTCACGTCCGCTTGACATTTTCCATAATACAGGAATCTAAATAATTTTTAAAAAGAAGTCATGGTACCTGCTCTCAAGGAACTCCAAGAGTATGAATCACCTAGAGAGTCTTCCTGACAGCCACCTGGGCCAAGCACAACCCACCCTGAGCCATAGCAGTGGGAACATGGGGTTCCAACAAGGGGGCCACAGGTCCAGAAACAAGTTGGCGGTACCGCTGCCAAGGCAGGACGAGATGTGCTGCCTGACTGATGTGGACCCTGATTTCATTCTTCTCATGATGTTCCACCAGCGATTCACCAGGCTGTTTGACCTGCACAGACTCTAAGGTCCTCAAGTGGGGTAATGAAGCCTGAGAGGCTGGAAATGCTTCCCAGTGCTGCATGGGGAACAAGTGGTGAAACTGGGTATCTGAAGTCTGGGACCACTGGCTCCCAGAGCAGCACCATAGTCTTTAAACACTTGCAGGATGCTTGCTGGGTTCCAGGAACCAGGCTTGGTACTATTCTACTGCCATCCCACCTCAGAGCCAAAAAGGTGGGGAAATACGTATTTCTTTCATTGGACTGCCCTTACTCTGGCATCTCCCATACAGTAAGCACTGGACTAGAGTGGGAATTAATTAAGGTTCGGGTCCTGAAGAGCAATTTTTCTTTGTCTTGGTTTGGGGGTAAGTTGCAGATTGTATGATGTCCCTCATAAAATTTGCATCTTGAAGTCCTAACCAAAGAACCTTAGAAGGAGACTATATTTAGGGGCCCCTGGGTGGTGTAGTCAGTTAAGCATCTGACTCATGGTTTAGGCTCAGGTCATGACCTCAGGATTGTGAGATCAGCCCGGTGTCAGGCTTCAAGCTCAGCGTGGCATCTGCTTAAGACTCTCTCTTCATCTCCATCTGCCCCACCCCCCACTGTGCTCGCGCGCTCTCTCTCTTTCTCTCTCATATTAATAAATAAAACTTTAAAAATATGTGACCAGGGGCACCTGGGTGGCTCAGTGGGTTAAGCCTCTGCCTTCGGCTCAGGTCATGATCTCAGGGTCCTGGGATCGAGCCCTGCATTGGGCTCTCTGCTGGGTAGGGAGCCTGCTTCCTCCTCTCTCTCTGCCTGCCTCTCTGCCTACTTGTGATCTCTCTCTCTCTGTCAAATAAATAAATAAAATCTTTAAAAAATTTTTTTAAATAAAAAGGGGAAATTTGGACACAAAGATGGCATACATAGAGGGAAGACCATGTAGAAGAGACATAAGGAGATGACAGGCAAGCAGCAGCCAAGGACAGAGGTCTGGAGCAGATTCTTCTCTCAGCCCTCAGAAGGAACCCATCCTGCCAACACCTTGATTTTGGACTTCAAGACTCTGAAACAGAGAGACAATACATTTCTGCTCTTTAAGCCCCCAGTGTTGGTACGGCAACTGTAAGGAACGAATACAGCATAGCTAGGTAGTCAGGTGAGTAGGGCAGCAAGAGGCTGAAGGAGGGTTAATGGAGAAGGAATTCGTTCCACAACCATGTATTGTGGCCCTCCCATGTGGCAGGCGCTGTGCCAGATACCAAGGGAGATATAAAGGTGAACTTTTGCTCCCTCTGCCCAGATAAGTGGTAGTCAGAGTTGATCTTGTTCACTCACAGCCCTAATACAGGGCAGAAAGTCATCGAAACCATGAAGGAAGCACTGATAAAATACCATTGGGGTCCAGAAGAGGAGGAGAACCTCTTTGAGCTAAGAGGAAAGAATAAGAGAAAACGAAACTCAAAGGGTATCAATTAAAGTATGTCCTAAAGAATGGGTATAATTTGGACAGGCTGAAATATCAGGCAAGAACATTCCCAGTGGAAAAAAAACCAGCATAAGCACAGCATGACAGTGACATAAAAAAAGGAACTCTACTGGGAACAGTTAGCATTTCTTATATCAGAGTCTAAGGTGAATGAAAAAGAGTCTGCGGAGTTGAGACAGATGACTGTGGCCTCGAGTAGGACAGAGTAAAAGGGTTCAAGACAGAGAATGTAGCTCAAAATGGACTTATGAATGGTTTTCCCTCTGGTCCAGGGCTAGAGCAAGTAGAAAGATGGCAGGTCATCTGGTTTAGGAAACTGACCGAATTTGGAGCAGGCCAAGCGCTCCCACTCTGTGTCCTGCTAGACCCAGTGGGGAGCAATGTTAGGAGACAGCATGGTGGGTCTTGAGGAAAGATACAAAATGTTATCATTCCTCTTAAACACAGGAAACAGCAGTATCTTCCTAAAGCTGTCTAGACACTATCAGAAGTTCCTATCTAAAGCTATCTGGACACCCTTCCCAGAAATACAAAATAGGTAATGGGGGGAGGGTACCGCCTTTTATTTGCTGTCATTTGTTATATATCTAAAACATTTCAAAATGTCAAGTAAAGCAAATGGTAGAACCTAGCCTTCCAGAAGCCATACGATCCATCATTAAAAAGAATTTAATCAAGGAAATTGCCTTCAATAGGCACAGAGACTGTCATTTGGGAAAATGAAATTTGCAAGGGAAGCAGCAGGCCTTCATCCCAGGAGCCTGGGGTCAGAAATGTCTATGAGGCTGGCAACAGAATGGGCAAGTGCTGGAGATAGGGAGGCTAGGTTAAAGGAGTTTGGGTGAAAGAGGAAAACAGTTTCTTTGGGCTGCAGCATGCAAAAGATTAGGAAAATGTGACCAAGAGACCAGTGGATTTCTGGCTTGACAGCTGAGGGAGAAAGGCAGAAGGAGACCGCGGTCTCCCTGTATGTTTCAGTTAGGACTTTTCATTGCAAATGATTGAAACCCAAATGAAACAGGGCTAATTCCCTCCTCTATCAGGCTAATCCATCTTCGATAACCTCCAAGATAAAAGCTTAGGGAAGAGACCTCTTTTCCATGAGCACATATTTTATGCTCTATGTAGGATATACTGTGTTATTACAACAAAGTTAGCTAGAGAAAAGAAAATGTTATTATGAATATCAGGAAGAAATTACATTTGCACTACTGTGCTCTATTTGTTGGAGAAAATTCATGTATATGTGGACCCGCACAGTTCAAACCCATGTTGTTCAAAGGTTGACCGTACGACTGTATCGAATATTACATCGAATGTTACATCGAGTGCTAATCGAATGTTTAGGCTACCAGTAGACTTCTGGTCAACAGTAAGTTATCAGTAGTTAAGTTTTCAGGGGGGGGGATCAAAAGTGATACACGGATTTTTGACCGCATGGGGTGGGGGATCTGTGCACCTCACCTCAGCATTGTTCAAGGGTCAAACACCATTGAGGGGAATAAGTCCAGGCAGGAGATAAGGAAACGAGCACTGGATGATGATGAGGAAGGGATGTCAGTGGAGAGAAGGGTGCTTCTTGAAACTGTTGGGAGGGGCTTCAGAGATTTTTACCTTGTGCTTGGGGCAGCGAGAGAATTCTTCATGGGATTGACCAAAAAATGCCCTTCTGGTGGTCTAATTGAACAAGGAGGGCCTCAACCTGGACATGTGTTGGGGAACAGCAAAACACATGTACTTGGGCCAAGCAAATGTTTTCTTTTTTGTTGTTGTTGGATGTTTCCTTGGTTCTTCTGTCAAATCACTCTGGTCCAACCCCCTTCCTATATCCCAGCTGTTATAAAGGCTAACATGATCAATACCAGCCATAGTCAGGCTCCTCCAATTACCAGGGAAGTAGGAGAGAGAGTGGGAACAAGAAAATGAAAATCTATGAGCCTGACGAGGGCACTCCATCTTTGAGCTTTAGTTTCCTTATCCGTAAAATGCAGGGGCACCTGGGTGGCTCAGTGGGTTAAGCATCCCACTCTTAATCTTGGCTCAGGTCATGATCTCAGGGTTGTGGGATCAAGCTCTGTGTCGGGCTCTGTGCTAGGTATGGAGCCTGCTTAAGATTCTCTCTCTCTCTCCCTCTCCCTCTCCCCCACTTTTTCTCTACTTCTCTAAAAAATGCAGAAAATAATGTATTTGGAAATACCTAGCATCCTGCTTAGTTCATAGTAGACACTCAAAAATGGCTATTTCTTCTTTTGTTCTACCCCTCTATGCTCTGAGATAATTCCAGCCAACGTATTTTCCTAAAAGCATCTGTTAACTGGTCAACTGAACCATAGTCTGAAATACATAGTCTGAAAACAGTACCAAACTATCTTATCCCTCTGGTCCTCCTCACCCCCTTGAAGTCACTTCTTGATGGCCTGTTCCCTCTTATTTTGTAAGAGAGTCGAAATGGTCATATCTTGTCTTACCCAAGAATCTGAAGATGTGATTAGTCAGCCCATTCTGCCCATTCTACTCTACCAGTGGACTGAGAGTTTGACAATGTTTCCAAAACTCAGGTGAGCCTTAGAAGTCATCTGGTCCAATTCTCTCCCCCATTTTACAGATAAGGAGACTGAGATCCAGAGGGAGTAAGGAAGTGGCTCAAGGTCACACAGTATCTTAGGGACATAGTCAGGAATAGACATTAGGACTGAAAGGCCAATGCTTTCTATTACCCACAGCTGATTATAAGCTTTTTTTTTCATTTTCATAAAGTATAACATACTTTATTAGCTAAGCTAACATCTTTCAACATGGATCTACAGGAAGGGTTTGCAGAGATGAGACAAAGGTATTAAATGAGGACTGCTCCTCAAAGAAGAAAGCCCCCTACGATTCATCCAACCAAGGCAGATTATTTGGAATGGGGGTGTGAGAGAAAGAAGCCCCTGTGCCTAAGCCACATATTCACAGAAGTTCTCAAAGTTCAACTTTTGACCTCATCTTTAAATGATAACAAGAGCAGTGAACACACAGTACTCGGTATGCGCCAGGCCCTATTCTGAGCCCTTTGTAGGTAATAACTCATTTAATCCAAATAAAGTTATACTACAGTGATATTTTAAGCACATGTCAAAATTGTTAATATATTAATAATACTGTAAACATAACACAAGTGTTGAAACCCCATTTTGGTATTACTTCTTTTCTTCAAACAATGAAAGAGGCCTGCGAATTGACCATGAAAAGGATGGACCCATCCACCATCCATCCATCCCTCCATCCATCCATCCATCCACACACCCACTCACTCTTCCATCCATCCAACATAATGCCAAGCTATCCCATACACCAAGCCCTCTGTTTTGTGCCAGTGATAGAGATGAAGAGAACATACTATGTGTGCCTGGGTTGTTCACAGTGTGGAAGACGAGGAGTAAGTATGAACCTGTGCAGAGATCATGGCAGAACAGTCATATAAAGGCATGCAGGGGGGCACCTTGCTGATTCTGTTCACTTCATTATATTCCGACGGAAATACCAAGGAAGACTTGACCAAGAAAGTAACACCTCAGAGGACACTAAGAAAATAACAGTAGGATTCCCCAGCAAGAAGAGTTCCTCAGCTTCTGGGGTCAAAATACCCTTGGAAAATATGATGAAAGTGTATCTTTTTTTTTTTAAAGATTTTATTTATTTATTTTTCAGAGAGAGCGAGCACAGGCAGAGGCAGAGAGAGAAGCAGGCCCCCCGCCGAGCAAGGAGCCCGATGCGGGACTCGATCCCAGGACGCTGGGATCATGACCTGAGCCGAAGGCAGCCGCTTAACCAACTGAGCCACCCAGGCGTCCCGAAAGTGTATCTTTCTAGATAAGGGTGCGCACTCGCACACACACACACACACACACACACATGCACACTTGTACACACATTTCCCCTTTTCACAAGTGGGTTTAAAATTCAGCTCTGTCACTCACTAGTCACGACACTTTGGGCCTCAGTTACGTCACTGATTAAATGTGAGTAACAGTAGTCTTCCTCTCAGGCTAGCTGTGACAATCAAATGCAAAATTGTGTGTAAAGCGCTTGCAGAGACTTGGCAATCAATAAGTCGTGGTTCCCTTTCCTTTCCCTAAGTGGAATTTAATTTTCAAAAGCAATGAGACGACAACGTAGCCAGGAGGGTACATTGATCTTTTCTTGATTCCTGTGGCATCTCTCTCTCTCTTTCTCCCTCTCTTTTTTATCTCTTCTATCACACAGGTTAGTCTGCCTGGCCTCGTTTCCCAACCGGGTTTTTATAGCCAACCCCTTAGATTATTTGGAACTCCTTAGTGTAGGGTACCATAGAGAAGCAATCCCTGCTTAGGACAAGAAATGCCCTTGGGGAATCTTCTTTTCTCCCTGAGAGGACTTTAATGAGGGCTGGAGGTGCCGTGTCAGGCCTGTGGGAAAACACCCCCACCACCCCAGCTCATCTCTTGGCTTAACTTCTAGGGTCTATATCACTTTCCGAGGGCTGCTGTAGGAAAGTACCACAGAGTCGGGGGCCTACCACAACAGAAATGTCTTCTCTCACAGTTCTGTAAACCAGAAGGATGGTTCCTTCTGGAGGTTCTGAGGAAGAATCCATTCCCTGCCTCTCTCTCCTAGTTTCTGGAAGTGGCCTGCAACCGTTGGCATTCATTGGCTCATATAGCAACACCCCAATCTCTGCTGTCATCTGTGTGTCTCTGTGTCAAATCTCTCTCTCCCTTCTCTTTTTTAAAAAAATATTTTTTTTATTTATTTGACAGACAGAGATCACAAGTAGGCAGAGAGGCAGGCAGAGAGAGGGGGGGAAGCAGGCTCCCTGCAGAGCAGAGAGCCCAATGCGGGGCTCGATTCTAGGACCCTGAGATCATGACCTGAGCTGAAGGCAGACGCTTAACCCTCTGAGCCACCCAGGTGCCCCTCTCTCTCCTTTCTTGAGGAGGACACTTCTCATTGAATTTAGGGCCCAACCAGACAATCCAGGATGATCTGGTCTCAAGGTCCTCCATAATAATTACATCTGCTAAGACCCTTTTTCTAAACAAGATCATATTCCCAGCTTCTAGGAAGGAAGACATGGACATTATTCTGGGGAGTCCGCCATTCAGTCCACCACTACGGGTCTTATGTCTTTGAACTCAGTCCAGCTTTAATGGAGCCTGGTGATACGGATTTGTTTTTCTTGTTTTTATAACGTCACTACCTTTGAGTCAGGGGAACAATATATCACTTACAAATTGGTGCCAGACACAGTGCTGGGGGTTGTATATGCATTAACTCACTTGATCTTCACAAGCCTTTGTGGGAGGCAGATGATATAATCATCTTTATTTTGCAAATGAGGCTGAGAGTACTTTAGTAATTAGCTGCAGGTAAAACAGATAGTATGCTGCGAACTTGCATTCAGACTCATCTCTACCTGATTCTGAAACCCACTTTATGGAGTGCTGACCCTGGGCAGGACACCCTTCTATGTGCTTTGCAGGTCGACACACATCTAACATTCATAAGGACCTTACAAGCTGAACACATTGTTAGTAGCTCTTCCCCTCTCTGTGGAGGAGGAACCCAAGGCACAGAGAGCCTTCGTAACCGGTGCAAGGTAATAGAGCAAACGACCATGACCCTGGATGTCCTCCATCTGTAAGATGAGGAATGGAGATTCACTGCACATCCACTACACCGGGCACTATGTGTTTTTTTCACATGGAGTCTTCATGGAAATGGGCAATACAGACCTTTTTCTGTTTTACAGAAGGGAAACTGAGGCTCAAAGGGGTGAAATGACCTGCCCACGAATGATGGAAGTTTGATATAAACCAGGTCTTTGCAAGTGGCCAGGTGTGTTCCTTCCACTAGCCCTCACTGCCTCCCAGAGTCATCGTGAGGATCTAGGAAGATGATGGGTGTGACGGGGACTCACTCTGGAAAGAAGACAAGTCTCATGAAGACAATTATCCATATCTTGATAGGACTCCTCCTCTTCAAGCTCATCCTAACTGCTGTTGTCATCACTGTCAAAGTACTATCATCACACTTGCTTAGCCTGAAAAGTCCAAGGCCAGGTTCACCAATGCCCAGGGGGCACTTCTGGCTTGCACAGCCCTGATCTGACCCTAACACTTTGGGGAAAAAATTACATAACCTGGGAGAAGAAGGATAAGTTGGCATGAAGCACACAGTTCAGTCACATTATAGTCACGCTTGGAGTGTCTAATTAACCGTCAAGTGTATGCCTTCTGGCAATGGCTGAAAAGAGGATCAGGACAGAGCCACTCAACCCCCACATACACAAAGAACTGAGAAAGTAGAATAGGGAAGCTCAACAGAGCCACACGTCTCCAAGGGCCAAGGGCTTCTCAAGGTGGGCTCAGGTATGAACAAGGCTGAGCAGAGCTGGGGATTGAAAGGAGGATGGAATTGAATGCGGTTTTCTTATGTATGCTGGAGGTCAAGGGACAGCAGGGATGCAACCACACAGGGCACATTCCCCAACACACCAGCTCTATCTCCTGAAATCCCAATGTTTCATTTTGAATAATACCATCAAGCCTGAACTGTTAGCCCTCCTTCACCCTCAACTCCTGTGGGCCCTGCATCGTGGTAGTTGCCCAGGTCCCATTAATCTCCTCAGCTACTCTGCCTGGGGTCTCCATCTCTCTCTCTCTCTCTTTTTAAAAAAGATTTATGTATTTATTTGACAGAGAGAGAGAGAGAGAGAGAGAGAGTCTGTGTGTGCACTCATGCATGGGCGGGAGGAGGGGAAGAAGAAGAAGGAGAGAAGCAGACTCCCTGCTGAAAGTAGAGCCCCACGGGGCTCGATCCCTTGACCCTGAGATCATGACCTGAGCCGAAATCAAGAGTCAGATGCTCAACCGACTGAGCCATGCAGGCGCCCCGCCCCACCTCTCTTTTGAGAAAGTGTCCCTCCGCGCTGTGACAATGTGAGTCTAGGAACTGCCCTACCTCGCATCCCCACGGAGGCTGTAGACAGAGGTCAAGCTGTGCTCATGAAGATATAAGCCTGGCCCATCTATGTCCTTCTCTGGCATTTTTCAGTTGGAGCTGGAGATAAGGACATTCTTCGTTCTTGGGTCAGCAGCCTGGAAGGACATGAGCTTGAGATCGCCCTGCGGTCATGTTTCTCACCGCACAGAGAATGCCAGCCTCCAGCAGGAAAAAATGAAGCTGACACATAAAGAGAGTAAAGGGGAGGAGGAGCAAAGGCCTAAAAACATTCTCCTTCCTGATTGCCAGCTGTCTCCAAGGTCAGCTTCCCTGGCTTGAGCACAGGAACCAGTACACTCCTCTCACTCCTCTCTCTGTCTCTCTCTCTCCTCTCACTCCTCTCTCTCTATCTCTCTCTCTCTCAGAAGATTTTACTTCCAAGTAATCTCCACACCCAACATGGGGCTCAAACTCACAACCCTGAGATCAAGAGTCACTGAGTCACTGCTCCCCCGACTAAGCCAGCTAGACACCCCTGTACTTCTCTATTTTTTGCTTTAAGCTCAACTGATTTGTGTTTCCTTTACTTTCAATGAAACAGTTCGTATACCTTCCACATGCCAACAGGAGTCACACTTATTCTGTGAAGTCCATGTCATTGGGGCCTTATAGTGTTTCTCCGATGCAGCCATTCCATTTTACAGATGAGGAAGCTGAGCCGCTGAAGACTTCCTTGTCCTGAGTCCCACAGCCAGTCAGCGGGAAAGCCTGATCTGTGCTCTTCCCTAGCCCTTACTATGAAAAATTACGAACTTTTTCTCAGCTCCATATGTCACAGCCGTCCTTTCTTCTGTCCACTCTGCCATCTGCCTCCTGCAAAGGCCTCTTTACCCCTTGCCCTGTGTAGTGCGATAACACTAACTAGTTCCCCTGCTTTTCTCCATCTCCAATCCATGCTTGACCAGTCAGTATTCCTAAAGCATACTGGTTATGCCATTTACTCAGCTAGAAAATCTTAGAGGGCTTCCCATTGCCTAATCAATTAACTTCTTACCCTGGCATTCAAGGCCATTCACAACCTGGGCCTAATCAATGTCTGTATGTTTCTCTCCCTTCTTCTTGTTACTTGCTGCTGAGGTTCCCACTATACCAGGCATGTGCCACGCATCCCTTCTCTCAAGCAGATCCTCCATCTGAACTGCCCCTGTGCCCACTATGGAAATCCATCTGGTTCCTTAAGGCCCATCTCAGACACTGTTGCTTTTGTTCTCCCTTTTTAGGCCACTTTTCACATTCTTCTGGATATTATAGCAATTCTGAGATTTTTTGCAAAATCTTTACTGAGCCAAGAGTGTCAGGAAAACAAGGTCTGTGCCTTCTTTCCTGATTTCATTCAACATACATTATTCAGCACCTTCTGCATGATTGGCCCTCGGCTATGTGCTAGAGATAGTAAATTATATTAGATAACATGACAGTCACTATTCTAAGAATTTTACGCACGACAGCTCACTTAGGTCTTACAATAACTCCACAAAGTAGGTCTTGTAACACCCATTTTATAGATGAAGAAACAGAGGCCCAGAAAAGCTAAATAACTTGCCAAAGTCACACAGGTAGTGAATGGCAGAGCTGGGATACAAAGCCGGGCTGTGCTCTTAGAGCAGTATACCAGGCCGCCTTTGCAAGTCCTCTTTTCTCTCATGACTTCCTCAGTGAGCCTACCTATTCTTGCCTTTTCATTTCTTTAGTCTTGTGTTCAGTTGTTTCACACAGTTCCACTAAATAGCTACTGTGAGCCGGCTCCAATGGGGATTCAGCAGTGCAGTGGGCTGAAGGATGGCCCCAAAGGTATATCCTCATTCTAATCCCAGAACTGGTGAATATCGCCTTATATGGCAAGAGAGGTGGTTCAGTTAAGGCTCTTGAGAGGAAGGTAGCCTGAATCGTCCAGATGAGGTCGCTGTCCTCACAAGGGTCCTTATGGGAGGAAGGCAGGGGGATCTGAGTTAGAGGGATGGGATGACAGCAGAGATTAGAATGATACAGCCACAAGCCAAGGAAATCTGGAAGCTACTAGAAGCTTTTTTTCTTTTAAGATTTTATTTATTTATTTATTTATATTGAGAGAGAGAGAGAGAGAGGGAACATGGGGAGAAGCAGACTCCCAGCTGAGCAGGGAGCCCCACACACACAGAGAGAGAGAGAGAGAGAGAGAGAAGGAACATGGGGAGAAGCAGACTCCCAGCTGAGCAGGGAGCCCCATATGGGTCTCAAACCCAGAACCCCGGGATCATGACCTGAGCTGAAGGCAGCTGCTCAACTAACTGACTGAGCCACCCTGACGCCCTATGGAAGCCACTAGAAGCTTAAAGAGGTAACAAACAGATTCTCTCCTACAGCCTGTAGAGGGAGTATGACCCTGCAGACATCTTGATTCTAGCCCAGTGGTACTGATTTTAGACTTCTGCCCTCTAGAAATGTGGCAGAATACATTTCTGTTGTTTCAGGCCATCCAACCTGTGATAATTGGTTATGGCAGCCCTAGGAAATTCATATGAATAATGTGCAAAGTAAATGTGATTTCTGTGCTCACGCAACAGACGGGACAAGTAGCAATTTTAAAAACATCAAGAAGGTCATGGTGTATCACAAATGGGTAGTGAGTTTCTATACCAGCAAGCCCACAGCCATGGCTCTCCTGCCCTGTCATACATGTGAAGCAGCCACAGGGATGAGATGAGGGGGCAAGGCCTGGAACAGAGTTAGTGCCCTGAACAAGCATGGCAGGAGTACATTTTGAACAGTGCCACTGATAGCATGAATGTATCATGGTATTGCTTTATGGGACTAAAAATTAGAGGATCTAATCCTCATCCTTGTGGCTATTAGCAAGCATCTTCATAAATGGTACACAGATGTTCTTTTAGACCCCGTCCAGAAGACTGCCCCTCTCCTTTGTTAAGGTGTGCACACATTACTGTGGAGGCAGTCCTGCAGCCACTTACGTTGGCCTGACAAGTCGGTCAGCTCCATTACAGTGAGTGGTAGTGACTGACTAGAGAGATGTTGTTGTTGCTTTTTTTGTTTTTGTTTTTGTTTTTTAAGAGAGAGAGTGCATGCATGCGCACATGTGAGGGCGTGGTTGGGGGAGGGACAGAGGGAGATGGGGTGGAGCCGAATGCGGGATTCTATCTCATGACCCTGAGATCATGACCTGAGCCAAAATCAAGAGTGGGACACTAAAAAAAAAAAAAAGAGTGGGACACTCAACAAACTGAGCCACCGAGGTTCCCCTGGAGAGCGTCCCTAGAGAAAAGACTCTGAGGCCATGGCCATGTTCAGTTGGACCCAGGGGCATGACTGATTAGCAATGCCTGCCCTGAGCTGCACCTAGTGGCATGGGAACACACAGAGCACACATCTCTGACTATCCTACAGAGCGCTGTTCTCCAACTTTGAACTCCCATCAGAAGCACCCGGAGGGGGGCTTGTGAAAACACAGAGTGCTGGGCCCCACCCCAAGAGTTTTGATACATTAGATCTGGGGTGAAGCCTGGGAATTCACATTACTCACAAGTTCTTAGGTGCTGTTGGTGCCGCCGGTCCAGGCACCGCACTTGGCCAACCACTGCTCTTAGAGTGCTTCTCAAACTTCAATGTGAGTATGAATCGATCACTTGCAGTCTTTGTTAAAAGGTGGATTCTGAGGCAGCAGGCCTGGGGTGATGCCCAAGATTCTGTATTTCTTGTAAGCTCCCTCGCCATGCCCATGTTGCACCATGGCCCACACACCTTGAGTGGAAAAGAACCAGAAAGATAGTTCATGATTGTGGTGGCATGGCACACAAGTGTGAGGTATCACAAGTCAGTTAGAACTAATTACTTTCTCGAAAAACAACTTAGGGATGATTCCTTACTTCCTCCATTTAAATCATCTTTGGGTACTTGTGTAGTGTGGGAGAAAGATGCAATTATAGCAAATTGGCTAGGAATTGAGTATAGACTCAGAGACCATATCATCTCTCTCTTTTATCCATTAAAATCTCATTTATTTATACAGCTATATAGTCACAGGAGACCAAGAGGACCAACTTGACCCTCCATGCCCCAGAGAAGGGCAAGAGAACGCCATCTCTCCACATGGGTGACCCCATTAGGACTGGAAGGGGGCTGCCCTTGGAGGAGTGTTGGGGGCAGTGGGGGCAGGTGCCTCTCCCGAAGGCATCACCTGTTCCCCAAGGAGTTACTAGCCCTGGAGGCATTGAGTGATGTCTGGACAGCTGAGTTAAGGGTACTGGAGTGGGGATAGACTGGGTGTGCTTTTGGAGTGGGCCAGGCACAGCACTCCCACCAAGCACAGCCTGGGGTCTAGCTGGCTTCATGACCCACCCAGAACAGGTTCATCTGGGTTCCTCCGAGCAAGGCTCCAACCCAGGTCCAGGAGGATGGAGAGGAGAATATGGGGCATCAGAGAAAGAACATGGCATCTTCTGGCATCTTAGAAAAGCTGATCCCTAAGGACACTCAGCCCTGGTTGTGCTGCCCTTGAGCACAGTGTAGTCGCCTGTAGTGCACGTCATGCCTCTGAAGGTCATCTATCATGTGTAGAGCAGAGAAAGGCTATGATCACAGGGCTAGAGTGTTGGGATGCCGTCCTTTGGAAAGGACACCCCACTTCTTCCCCCTAAGCTGAATTACAAGGACAACATGAATGGTGAGAAAAGAGGTAATAAGCTCTGTAAATAGAAGGGCAAGAGGGAATGAGGTAGGGTGACTGATTGTCCCAGACTGCCCAGGCTGAGAGCTTGATCAGGATATAGGAATTTCAGTGTAAAAATCTGGACAGTCCCAGGAAAACAGGGTTGGCTGGTCATCCAAGCATCCAGCCTCTTTCTTCTGCCTCCCTCACATTTCATGATCAGGCACTCCATAATTCCCCACCCATGACCACACATACCATATTCTCAGGAACATTCATGTCCTTGGTGTGGTTCTGGAACATTCTCATTGCTTATAGAAAGTTAGCTATTATCACTGCAACTGTGAGCACTTTTAGAGACGTAACTTCCAGCTCCCTCACCTTTTGACATCTCCCAAAAGGATGAGGAAAAGCGTGGAAGAGGAGAGGAATGGGGGAGATTTAGAGGAGCTCTGATGTGGGCAGGAAACACGTAGGTGAGTAGGAAGCTGTGTTTTCAGAGGGGAAAAAAGGATACCACGCATTTCCTTTTCCTCCCTGGGGGTTCCCGTCTGGCTAGCTTTGTAGGCTTTTCTTTCCCTCTCTGCTCCATGCCTTGCTTGGTATGATGGGCCTATGAAGTGAGCCTGAGGCTGCCTGATGGTCCTATAAATAAGCTCTGGTCTCCATGGATAAGCATGGTTGGACAGACAAGAGAAAATCACTCACCTGGTAATCTGCTGACCTGGGGTCATCGATGGGAGTACAACACAACCCAACACAAGCCCACACAACCACAAAAGATAATCGATCACACTTGAATATTTCAGGAACCCCAGGCTTGGCTTTTTCTCACACTAGTTCATCAATGAAGGGAAACAGCAGAAGAGGGACCCCTCTTTTGGGGGGTTTAATCTTCTTCTTGAGCTGCAGAGGAGAAGATGTAAAACTAAATTCAAATGTAACACTCATGCTTAGAATCCAGATGCTTGAAAAGCTCAAGGTAGTGTCATGGTCTGCAACTTTTCCCAGGAACCAAAGAAAAATCTTTGGTCAGCAGTTAGATGGATTGCAGTGTGTGTGCAGAGAGAAGCAAACTCTCAGTCTTGTGTGGTAGATGTGAATTTCAGAAACAAATACATATGTGTAAATAGTAAACTTAGCTCTAAACCTCTTATTTTGACAGAAGACAGAAAACTTAACCTTACCAGTTAAATGTGAACTCAGTCATTTCTGGGTGATTTTTTTTTCAGTCTCTTTTAAGTAAATAGTTAGAAAATGCAGGATATTTTCTCTCCCCTGTTTTATTTCCTTCTTCATGCCAGGTAAGCAGGGGGACATTTCACAGGGTCCAGGTATCTGTTACCTGCTCCTTATCTTTGATCCCTCTTAGTTCTAAACAGGCACATACTGGCCATGCAATTTGGCCTGCCTCTTCTTTGTAGTCCTTTGGCAAATGACATCCCATTTCTTCCCTCTAAATAAAATTCCCTCTTCCCCGTAAATAAAAGGGTGAGAGGGACTACAGTAGGGTGCCTGATCATCTTGGCCTGTCTAGGCTGAGTGGACGTTGCTACATCCACGTCCCCTCTCTGATATTTTATTGCCCTGGACCCTGCAGATTGTTCTGTATCCTCCTCGCTCTGACTGTGCAGGCCCTCACATCCACTGGCCTGTTGTTAAGCACCATCCCAAAGCAACAAGAGCTAGGAGAGTATGTCTAATCCTTCCATACTGCCCTCAGTGTCAGCAAGATGTGGTAAGGTGGAGATGTATTTCCCTACTGGCTGCAGAATATGTCTTGATCAGAGGAAGTGGGATGCCTCTGCCCTCAGAGGGCAAAGAAAGAACCAGAGTGGCTCTAAGGAAAAAGAAGAAAAGGAGAAGTTTGTTAGCCAGCTTTTGGTCTGGCCAAAAGGAGTCAGAGCCATCCAGAACTCACCAGAGGGGGACCGGTCACAGAGGGATCTGAGGCCAGAACCCCAGCTACAAGATGATTTCAACAACTTCCAGAATATAGAGCAGTAAGAGGAAATGGCTTCAACGTTAGTAGATTTGGATATCTAGCCCAACTGTAACATCCAGGGACCAGCCAAGTTATTTCTGTTATTTTCCCCTATCTTTCCAGTTATGTTTTGAGGCATTAGCTCATCTCAGTTATGTTGGCATTTCAAAGAAACCTGTTGTCCTTCCCATTAGTTTAGAACTATATACCTGTCTTATAAAGATATCTTTACTTAGTTCAAAAGACAAAGCTTTTTTTTTCTTTTTTTCTTTTAAAAAGATTTATTTATTTACGAGACAGAGTACGTGACAGCATGTCAGGGGAGGGGAAAAGGGAGAGAATCCCCAAGTAGACCCGTTGCTGAACATGGAGCCTAATGCAGTTGGATCCCATAACCCATGACATCATGACCTGAGCCAAAACCAAGAGTTGGACACTTAACTGACTGAGCCACCCAGGTGCCCCAAGACAAAGGTTTTTAATTAAATACATACATATCTTACTAAATGGATAGTTTTTCTGATGTGGAAATTAT
>RCUC01112444.1:0-12346 GCA_003697995.1 Taxidea taxus jeffersonii | reverse complement strand
ACCCACTGAGCCACCCAGGTGCCCCTGTTAGTCATTTTTTTAAAGATTTTATTTATTTATTTGACAGACAGAGACCAGAAGTAGGCAGAGAGAGAGGGCAAAGCAGGCTCCTGCTGAGCAGTGAGCCCCATGTGGGGCTTGATCCCAGGACCCTGGAATCAAGACCTGAGCTGAAGGCAGAGGCTTTAACCCACTGAGCCACCCAGTTGCCCCATAACTACATTATTTTTAAAAAGTTAACCTCTTAAAATGTAATAGAATGTATACATGTTTACATGTATTTTTGCCTATATATTCATCTTTAAAAACTAATTTATCTCATGTTTTAGATAGTATTGTGTGTCTTTACTAATGAGGGGGCTTGTGGCTATAATTTGTTTATTAGAAGATAGTCTACTATTTTCTCCTCTTACTCCAATTGAATTATAAATCTAGTATTTCTTTATTTAAGTTGTCTGTGGCTCTCCAGTGTTCATAGGACAAGTCTCCTTAGTTCTTTACTACCTGCTTGTATCTATCTTTCCGGCCTCATGTCCCCATTTGGCTCAATGACCCTTTCTTGTTTCCCTCCTCAGACCTCAAATAAACAGTCTTTTGGAATTTGACATTCTTTTACATGCTTTTGTCCAGCTTCACCAGTTGTCCCCTTAACCTGAAATGGCCTTCCTCATTTCCTTTCCTTGCTCATTCCCTTAAGTTCAGGACTTAATGCTATATTCTTCGAGGTCTTTCTGACTTTGCAGGCATGACTCATAGCTCCCACTAGCAATGCTTTTACTATGGCTGTGTTGCATAGAACTTTCAGATTATTAGGAAGACAAATGACAAATAAGTAAAAAAACCAATCTCAACTTGTGTCAAGTGATATAAAGAAAGTGAGTAAGGCACAATGAGAAAGAAAGGTAGGAGTAGGTTACTTACTGGTCAAGGAAGGACTCTTTGAAAAAGTGACATTTAATCTGAGACTGAAAATATAAGAAGGAGCCAGCTATATAAACATAGAAGGCAAAAGTTTCAGGCAGAGAGCACATACAAAGTTCCAAAATGAAGAAGAGACTGATGAAGAGATTGGTATATTTGAGCACTAAGAAGGGTTCACTTAGCACAAGTATATTAATTGAGGTATAGTGGCATGAGATAAGGTTGGAGAGCTAAGTGGAGACCAGATCTGGTCAGTCTGTACCATTGAAGGCTTTTAAGCAATAGAATGTCTTGAATATATTACCTCTTGATTATATCACCTGATGCTGTGTGGAGAATATATTGGAGAGGAGCAAGATCTGGGCAAGAGATAACTTTCAAATGGTTCATCCTGGAATAAACCCATGACTGTCTTCAGTGTAGTTACTAATAGCTCTATTTCTTAAACAGTTCTTTTGAAATCTAAGTGAGGAAATATTTGACAATACCATTACTATTGCTGTTACGATAATAATGCCATTGGTTGGAGAAGTAGTCAACCAACTCCATTGGTTGGAGAAGTTACGATAATAATGCCATTGGTTGGAGAAGCAGTGTAGGCTGCTTCTCTTCAGCCTACACAACAAGCTGCTTCAGCATGTTGTGTAGGCTGAAGAAAGGAGATAGATTTTTAAGTGCAAAGTGATACAATGAGGGTTTTAGGCATGTGTAGGCTGCTTCTCTTCAGCCTACACAACAAGCTGCTTCAGCATGTTGTGTAGGCTGAAGAAAGGAGATAGATTTTTAAGTGCAAGGTGATACCATGAGGGTTTTAGGCATGGAGTGACATGATCCCAATTGTGTTTGCTGGAGTGGAAGAGGGTGACAGTGAGGGGGTGGTTGGGTGATAGACATTGGGGAGGTATGTGCTATGGTGAGCACTGTGAATTGTGTAAGACCGATGAACACAGACTTATACCCCTGAAACAAATAATATATGTTAATTTTAAAAAGGAGTATAAAAATAGGTTAGGAAATTGCAAGAATAGAGGACAATAAATTAATAGGAAGCTATTGTCAAAATCAGGTGAAACGGATGGAGACTTAGAAGGGGTAATGGTGGTGATGACAATGAGAGGTACACAGATTTGAAGATTAGGATTTGATTGGAGGTAGAGAATACAAAAGAGGAAGATGTCCTGGTTTCTTGAATGAACAAGTGATAGAGGTGTTGTTTAGTAAGATAGTGGACAGTGTTGGGGGAAAGATGAGTAGTTCAATTTTGGAGACATTAAATTTGAAGTATTGGGGCACCTGGGTGGCTCAGTCAGTTAAGTGTCCAACTCTTAATTTTTGTTCAGGTCATGATCCCCGGATTGTGGGATTGAGCCCTAGCATCCAGCTCTGCACTTATTTGGGAGCCTGTTTCAGATTATCTCTCCCCATCCTCCCATACTCTCTCTCTCTTTCTCAAATAAATAAATGAATCTAAAAATAAATAAATTTGAGATATTTATGCTTAAATATACCTATGCATATATGTATTTATAAATTAGTGAAAGAGCATGCTATAGATATTATTCTGCTGTTTGTTCTTATTCATTAAAAACAAATTGTGGGAATTCTTCCATATCTGCAATATAGGTTTACTTCATTATTTTTAAAAATTGCATGTTACTATAGCTATACAGTAATTTAATCAACATATTCTATATGTGGTCATTATTATGGATATGATTACATAGTTTTACAAGTATTTCTATAGGAAGCATTTTAAAAAGTGGAATTGCTGGATCAAAAGCTATGCACATTTTGATTTCAGAAAGAAATTGCCACCCTTGAAAATAACTGAACTATTAACCATATATTAGAATGTCAATTTCCCTAACATTGGGGTCTGTCAACTTATGTTATGTTTTTTCAGTTTGGAACAGGAACGTGTTATCTTGGTGTTACTTTATTTTACCTTCTCCTGATCCATAATGTTGAACATGTTTTCATATGTTTATTAGGCATTCCATTTTTGGGGGGTTTTATGTGAAAAACATATGAAATGGTTCTAGAAATGAAAAAGCAAATAACATTCAGATATTTAAGAGAAAGAAAATGAGAAAGTAAAAAATGAAGGAAAGAAGGTAGATAATGGGAAAAAGGAAAGGAAAGAAATGGAGACCTAATTATTATTTCTCTTTTTATTTGCTATTGGATGACTTACGAGATTTTGGAGAGTGGTTGGTGGGGTGAGGGTTAAATAATTCATAAAAATTACCGGTTACACTTTTTGCTTGTGAAAGTTATATATTAGCAAAATATTAAAGGTAGTTTGTGGGGAGGTATTTTAGAGATCATTGTTTATTTATTTTTATATTGTGTTCAGTTAGCCAACATATAGTTCATCATTAGTTTTTGAGATAGTGTTCAAGGGATTCATTAGGTGTGTGTAATACCCAAGATCTGGGACACCTGGGTGACTCAGTGGGTTACAGCCTCTGCCTTCTGCTCAGGTTGTGATCCCAAGGTCCTGGGATGGAGCGCCGCATTGGTCTCTCTGCTCAGTGGGAAGCCTGATTTCCCCTCTTTCTCTCTGCCTGCCTCTCTGCCTCTCTGTCTGTCATATGAATAAATAAAATCTTTTAAAAATAATAATAATAATAATACCCAAGATCCATGTTTAATATCTGGTTTTGTTACTTAGGTATTAAAAGACTTTTGAGAAATCTGCAAATGCTCAAGAAACATCAATGTTTAAAATAAAGCTGAACAAGGAGCCTGGCAAAGTTTTCTTTCCCTTGGAGCAGCCCAGTGTACTTCACAGAGAAGCTGTACTTTGCAGGCAGCTACAACAGTCACAACAGACCCAGTAAGAGGTTGCACACAGCCATGTGTATCCTGTTCTATTAATAAAGGAAATGTCAACTAGGACACTGGGGATTAGATACAACTAATTTTCTGAAATGCCATTGAGTTGATCTTTATCTGTAAAGCCAACACAGACATATGAATAGTTAAAATGAGCTCCTTGCCTCTCATATTTCAGCAGGATGAAGCCTGGTGTTTTATTTCACACCCACAGAAAGCAGGTCTGAATGGCCAGAAATCTTTAGAAATCATATTTGTTGAAGGTGTTATTTTCAAGTACTACCCAAATTATTAGGGTTTCTGGAGTGTATATATTTTTAATTAAAAAGCAATTTAGGGGCGCCTGGGTGGCTCAGTGGGTTAAAGCCTCTGCCTTCAGCTCAGGTCATGATCCCAGGGTCCTGGGATCAAGCCCCATATCGGGCTCTCTGCTCAGCGGGGAGCCTGTTTCTCTCCTCTCTCTCTGCCTGCCTCTCTGCCTGCTTGTGATCTCTGACTGTGAAATAAATAAAATCTTTAAAAAAAAAAAAAGGCAATTTAACTTTTGTTTAACTGGACTCTGAGGTCCACATTCCACCACTACCCTCCTCAAGAAGTTTGATACTATACTCTGCGAGTTGCAGGTTCACAGTGGTTGGACCAGGTTGGTGTTTCCCCAAAGTACCCTGGCCTTCTTGAGACTGTTTATGATCAAATCAGTTTTGTCATTCTGCCATTAGGAGTAACAAGCTAAACACAACCCAACACTGTGGATTCTTTTTGGTGACCCTTCTAACTTCAAGAACCAACTCTTTTTTGAGGGCATTTTATACTGAATGTCCTAAGTGGTTGGTCTATTATGAAAATTGAGTCCTTTAAGCCAAATAACTATTATTAAAATGGGGAAAGTTGGCTACCACACACATGCAGACACTATTCTAAAAATGTTATATGTATCAAATGATGTAATCATTTCATGAAAAAAAAGATGGAATCATGAAACAGTCAGCTTTTGACTAAAATTTATCAAAATTCCAAAAAAGTATTAAACTTCTTTCTGTTGATGCTTTAAAACTGAGGTTAACTTTTCTGTGATAATCAAGAGGTTTTTTTACTACTTTCTGCATGTATAGTTTATACTATTTGTGGGCATGTTAGTACTCAGACATATAATTTAGCTTCTGATTTCCTAATCTTCTCATTTTAAGTGATAGATTTTAAGTGGTAGATGCAGGAGTTGCAGTGTTAAATTTTTCTTATAGTAGGTTATTTGCAGGCGTAAGGAAATATGGGAGTTCTATGTAAAAAGTACACATTTGAGGCATCAAGGTAACATAAAAAAGAAATTTGGTAGTAGTGGCTTTTAAACTTTATTCCTAAATATTACTGGTGTATTCTTTTTTTTTAAAGATTAATTAATTTATTTATTTGAGGGAGAGACAGTGAGAGAGAGCATGAGAGGCTAGAAGGTCAGAGGGAGAAGCAGACTCCCCGTGGAGCCAGGAGCCCGATGTGGGACTCGATCCCGGGACTCCAGGATCATGACCTGAGCTGAAGGCAGCTGCTTAACCAACTGAGCCACCCAGGTGCCCCGGTGTATTCTTATTATATAGACTACACATTGTGCTGTCTTCTAACCTCGACAGTCATATACAGTAATAGACTTTTGGATTTAGTATTTTTGATTTCACTCTTTGTATATGGTCTCAAAGTCCAGACAGGTCCATGTTGGTCATTTTACTGAAGCAGGGATTTGAAGTGCTTGTATAGCACAGGAGCAAATCACTTTACTCAGGGAGTAAGCCCAACAACTACTCTGCCAAGCTTCTCAGGGTGACTTGATTGTTCAAATCAAGGTATCACTATATGATAACTCCTGTGAAGAGTAGAAATTTGGTTTATTTGTGAAAAGTAGTTTGGAGAAAAAGCTAAGAGCTAGGTAGTGAGTATGAGATGAAGTGAAAATGTAAAAGCCTATGAAGAGTCATGTTTATTTATTTAACCATGATTAAGGTATATGACCAAGCCTATCATATGCCTCACAGAGAAATAAGAAATGGTTTCTAATGTGCTGGGAATGTTCTAGCCAATGTAAAATTGCTCAGTAAGTAAGAAATTTTTAGCAAAATTTAAAAGGCAATGGGATTTTTGGGGGGTTCATTTTTGAGAATAAATGGGTTTCTACCTATCAAGCACTTGCAACATTGTCTAATACATAAACACCATACAAGTATTGGCTGCTGTGATGATTGTGATGATAATGATGATCATATGACCCTAGATGGAACCATGGTTTGAAAGAAAACCAAAGACCACTACACGCATTTCCACACACCAAATATCAAGGGTCTCCCAGTTCACACAACTGTTATCTCCCAGTTAAAACAAGTATGCAGAAGTATAATGTTTGATGTGGTTGGTTTTTTTTTTTTTTAAGATTTTTTTAAAGTAATCTCTATATCCAGCTTGGGGCTTGAACCCACAACCCTGAGATCAAGAGTCGCATGCTCTACTGACTGAGTCAGCTAGGTCCCCCCTGTTTGACTGGTTTTATCAATTTATTCCTATAGAAGTTCTCATAACCTACGAAGACAAATATCTCTTTACTTTTTTAAATTAAAGATTATTTATTTGTTTATTTATTTATTTGACAGAGAGAGAGAGAGAGAGCAAGCACAAGTAAGGGGAACTGCAGAGGCAGAAGGAAGAAGCAGGCTCCCCGCTGATCAGGAAGCCTGACACGGGGCCCAGGACCCTAGGAGCATGCCCTGTGCTGAAGCTAGATGCTTAATTAACTGACTGAGTTACCCAGGCACCCCTTTATTACTTTTAAGTTATCTAAGTTAGAGTCACTGGTAAAATATGTATATAATTATGAATAACTTACTATGGGTATATAAACCATAAGAATTTAGAATGTAGGTATATTTAAAAGGGGCTTTTAAAATATTTTTAAATATTTTAGAGTTTGGTCATTTCTTTAGGTTCTGTCTGGAAAAACCCCCTTCTCTCTCACACCTGGCAAATTTCTTCTCCGACCCCTAAGCCTGAGTCCATGTCCTCTTCCTCACCAAAGCCTCCCTGGTTCTTTCAGACCCTTACACTCTTCCTTTCCCCTGCTTCTGCCACTGTACCACCAGCCTGCTTTGTTGTGGCAATTACATATATACCCAAGATTGAAAAAATTTGTATTTCTCTCTTACTGCTAGACTGCAAGCCTGTTGAGGAAGAAAGTAGGTCCTCAATAAATGATATGAATGAATTTTATATCATTTCACATCTGACAGTAGAAGTTAAGAGAGACCTAATATTTCACACAATGCAGATGTCAGTCAATGGCTATATCAGAAAGAAAAGGTTTCTTTTCCCACCTCAAAAAGGATTTTAAGTTCTGAGTTGATAGCTCACAGCTACAGTGGAGGAAAATTGTTTCTGTAAAATGCTTATTGAGTATCTACTGCATTTCAGATGCTATGCTATTAGCTTTCGCTTGTTTCATATTGTTAAAACCTCACAGTAACTAACACTTTCATGTATGCACTTGAATTTTCCCAATTTTCAGATATTGAAATTCAGGGTAAGAGCTGCAGTATGTTCAAAGTCATAGGTAATAAATGGCAGAGTAAAATTGATTCTAAGTTGAGTTTTCTCCCCACCATTGTACTCAAACCAAGTTTTTAATTCTTATTCCACCTAGACTAGACAATTGTTTGAGCTCTAGAGAGAGTTTTCACACTGTTTTCGAAATTTCTTAAGTTGTTAAAACCTACAATGCTATGATATATTTCCTGAGCCCTGTCTCTCCCCATGATCTATAACTTGGATTTATGGTTGATTTTGCCGGTCCTATCCTGTCTTTTATTTTTTTTTCTTTAAGCTTTCTTATTTAAACATATAATGTAACCCCGCTATCCTGTCTTTTTTTTTTTTTAAAGATTTTATTTATTTATCCGACAGATAGAGATCACAAGTAGGCAGAGAGGCAGAGAGAGAGAGGAGGAAGCAGGCTGTCCGCAGAGCAGAGAGCCCGATGCGGGGCTTGATCCCAGGACGCTGGGATCACGACCCGAGCCGAAGGCAGCGGCTTTAACCCACTGAGCCACCCAGGCGCCCCCTGTCTTTTAAACAGTAATGCCTGAACTAGTTGGACCACTGAGAGTATAATGTCAGGACATCAGTCTGTTGGTAACGTTAATTGAACAGTCTATGGCGAGGATGTTGCTTTGACTGGAGTGAAAATAAGTTGCTTAGAGGGTAACAGATGAGTCAGAGGATTTTCATTACATTTAGACACTGATTCAGAGATGTCACCAATTATGGTAAGGTAACATTTGGGGACAAATGGAAGCCTCCCCTTTTTTTCTCTTCTCTCTTTTACAGATCTTTCCACATTAAGATTTTTCTTATTAAGCCAAACTAAGTTTTTTTTTTTTTTAATCCCTTAGCATTCCTCCTTAGTTCCAAGGAAAAGCATTAAGGCTGCCATTGGGGTAAATGAAAATATTGGCTCTGAGCAGCTGGTGGTGTGAAGTTAAGGAAGAGGAGAGAGAAACAAGAACAGGTGTGGTATAAAAGGAAAGAATTAAGAGAAGGCTTGTGTTTGCCCTACTGTGCTCATGCTTTCCTGGGCCCTGGATTCCTGTGCATGTTTATCTTCATTCACTTCCTTCCACAAAAAATTACTCTCTTGGACTAAGGTTGTCTTCCATTTCAATTTGTCATTGACTGGATTTCTTTGGTCACACAAAACAGATACTGTATTAGAAGCAGTGAAATATATTTGCAGCCTTTTCATATAAAATTATCTTGTGTTGTAAACAGTTCTTTACCTAGCTTCACTATAAAATAATTTCTTTGAGGGAGAAACTTTAAAGAAGGAGAAAAAATAGTATTTAATCAAAGCATCTCTCTTCTTTAGCATCATCTTCTAATTGATGATAAACTGTACCTCTTTATGAACCCTCTGTATTACATTACACCACGTAACATTATGGGATGTTGCTCTAGCAGGTAGATTGGGTGGTTGTAGTAAACATGAAGTTAAAAATCAGTGGCAGGTTCAACTGTAGGAATATCCTAAACTTACTTCCTCCCATATACAAATACCAAATCTACAGCTATATATGAATCAATCCTCTTTGAAAAAGACCTAAAAACTAGCTGAGGAGGTCTTCCACAACAAAGAATAAAAGGGCTATATTGAGATGGATATTAGAGGCAGAGGGGGGGTTTTCTGGAGGGATATCGCAAGTATGGAGATTCTCTCTAAAGTGAGGAGTTTGCACCCCACATCAGATACCCAGACCCTTGCGACCTACCCTGGAGAAATGAGCTCCCCAAAACACCTGGCTCAAAAAACTAATGGGGCTTATCCAGGAGACCCCAAAGGCTATGGGGAACAAAGTCTGTTTGTAAATGGGTTGCATGCAGGCTTACTTACCCTGGGATCCACTGTAAAGGCAGCAGTTTGAAAAGTGCCTTGACTATTTGTTAAGGATATTCATTAGCTAATCTCCAGACATCTGTGGGAGATGCAGGGATCTGGTAGGACTTCCTTTGGGGAAAGAGGTTCTGGTGGATGCCATTTTTGCATGCTTACTTCACTTTGCTAATGCCAGTAGCCTTGCCTCATCCCCACACTCTCCTACAGCCCCACTGAAGGCAAACAACAACAACAACAACAGCAAACAAACAAACAAACAAAAAACCAAAATGAAAACAAAACAAAAACCCATCTTCCAACCAGGAATACTCTTATCATTTATAATTGAAAGAGACAGAAAGACTTTTTCAGATAAGTAAAAGCTGAGAGTTCATCACCATGAAGCCAACCTTATAGTAAAGGTTAAAAGGGACTTCTTTAAGCTTAAAAGAAAAGGCACTAACTAAAAATAAAAATAAAAAAATATGAAAATAAAAATCTCACTGGAAAAGGCAAACATACAATAAAGGTAATAGATTAGCCATTTATTAACCTAGTATGAAAATTAAAAAACAAAATTAATGAAATTAACTATAACAATAATAAGTTAAGGGATACAGAAAATAAAAGGATATAAAATATGACACCAAAAACATAAAACATGGAGGGGGAGGAGAGGATGAAAAATGTAGTTGTTAGAATATGTTCAAATTTAAGTTGCTATCAACTTAAAATAAACTACTATATAAAGAGACCACTATGTGTGCACCTTATGGTAATCACTAAGTAAAAACCTATAGTAGATACACATAAGATAATAAGAAAAGAATCTAAACATAACACTAAAGACAGTCATCAAACCACAAGGGAAGAGAGCAAGAGAAGAGGAAGGTACAGAGGAGAACTACAAAAACAGCCAAGACAAACAAACAAACAAACAAAAACCAGTTAACAGAATGCCAGTAAGTACCCACCTATTAATAATTACTTTAAATGTAAATGGACTAAATTCTCCAACCAAAAGACAGAGTGGCTGAATGGATTAAAAGAAAAAAAAAAAAAGACCCATCTATGTCTGTTTATAAGAGACTCACTTCAGATCTAAGGACACACAAAGACTAAAAATGAAGGGATGGAAGAAATTCCATGTGAATGGAAATGAAAAAGAAGCTGGTATATCTGTAATTATATCAGACAAAATAGACTTTATTACAAAAACTAAGAAAAGACAAAGAAGGACATTATATAATAATAAAGGGCCCAATACAACAAAAGAATATAACATTTGTAAATATTTCTGTACCTCACATAGGCATACCTAAATATATAAAGCAAATATTAACAGACCTAAAGGGAGAAATTAATAGTAATATAATAATAGTAGTGGACTTTAATACCCCACTTATACCAATAGATCATTGAGACAGAAAATCAGTAAGAGGTCTTGGCCTTAAATGACACATTAGGCCAGATGGACTTAATATATACAGAATATTCCATTCAAAAGCAGCAGAATACGCATCTTCTCAAGTACACATTCTCCCAGATAGATCACAGGTTAGGCCATAAAACAAATCTCTGTAAACTTTAGAAGACTGAAATAATACCAATTATTTTTTCCAATAACAACGGCATGAAATTATAAATCAATTACAGTGCCTGGGTGGCTCAGTTGTTAAGTGTCTGCCTTCAGCTCAGGTCATGATCCCAGGACCCTGGGATTGAGTCCTGCATGAGGCTTCCAGCTCAGCAGAAAGCCTGCTTCTCCCCCTCCCACCTCCCTGCTTGTACTCTCTCTTTTGCTGTCTCTCTCTGTCAAATAAATAAATTCTTTAAAGAAAAAAGAAATCAATTACAGTGAACTGGAAAAGTCACAGATATGTGGAGATTAAACAATATGCTAGTAACAAACCAGTGGGTCAATAAATATCAAAGGGGAAATAAAAAAATACTTTGAGACAAATAAAATTTAAAATATAACATTCCAAAATTTATATAGGATGCAGCAAAAGCGGTTTGAAGAGGGAAGACATAGCAATACAGTCCCACCTCAAGACCTCAAGAAACAAGAAAAATATCAAACAATCTAACTGTATAGCTGAGGAAATTAGAAAAAAAAAAAAAGAACAAAGCCAAAATTTAGAAGGGAAGAAATAATAAGGATCAAAGTGGAAATAAGCAAAATAGAGACAAAAAACAATAGAAATGATCAGTGAAACTAAGAGCTGATTCTTTGAAAATATTTTTTAAAAAATGAGAAACTTCTTTGGCTCACCAAGAAAAAAAGAAAGGCCTCAAATAAAGTCAAATTAAAGAGAAGTTATAACTCATACCACAGAAATATAAAGGATCATTAGACTACCATGAACAATTATATTCCAACAAGTTAAACAGCCTAGAAGACATGAATAAATTTCTAGAAACATAATCTTCCAAGACTGAATCATAAAGAAACAGAAAATCTAAATAGACTATTGCTAACAAGGAGATTGAATCAGAATAAAAAATCCCCCAACAAAGAAAAGTCTAGGACCAGATAGCTTCACTAATGAATTCAAAGATTTAATACCTGTCCTTCTTAAACTCTTCCAAAAAAAAACAAAGAGAAGGAAACCTTTCCAAATGCATTTTATGAGGCCAGCATTACTTGGTATGAGATCCAGACAGGAACACCAAAATACAAAGAAAATTATGGACCAATATCCTTGATGAATATAGATGCAAAAATCCTCAACAGAATATTAACATAATGAATTCAATAATACCTTAAGAAGATTATACACCATGATCAAGTGGGGTTTATTCTAGGGATGTAAGTATGGTCAACATCAGCAAATCAAGCACTATAGTGTGCCACGTTAACAAAATGATGAATAAAAAACATATGATCATCTCAGTAGATGCAGAAAAACCTTTTGACAAAATCCAGCATCCATTTATGATAAAAACCTTTCTACAAGTGGGCATAGAGGGAAACTACCTTGACATAATAGCATAATAAAGACCATATATGAGAAACCCACAGCTAACTTTATACTCAGTGGTGGGTATAAGGAACAAGAGAAGGATGCTTACTCTCACTACTTTTATTAAGTGTAGTATTGGAAGTCCTAGCCACAGAATTAGGAAAAAAAGGGAATTAGAGGCATCCCAATTGGAAGAGAAATAAAACTGCCACTATTCACA
>ML098088.1:22950-56475 GCA_003697995.1 Taxidea taxus jeffersonii | reverse complement strand
CTTCTTCTTCCGGAATCCCAATTATTCTAATGTTGTTTCGTCTTATGGCATCACTTATCTCTCAAATTCTCCCCTCGTGGTCCAGTAGTTGTTTGTCTCTCTTTTGCTCAGCTTCTTTATTCTCTGTCATTTGGTCTTCTATATCACTAATTCTTTCTTCTGCCTCATTTATCCTAGCAGTAAGAGCCTCCATTTTTGATTGCACCTCATTAATAGCTTTTTTTATTTCAACTTGATTAGACTTTAGTTCTTTTATTTCTCCAGAAAGGGCTTTTATTTCTCCTGACAGGGTTTCTCTAATATCTTCCATGCCTTTTTCGAGCCTGGCTAGAACCTTGAGAATCGTCGTCCTGAATTCCAGATCTGACATATTACCAATGTCTGTATTGATTAGGTCCCTAGCCTTCGGTCCTGCCTCCTGTTCTTTTTTTTTGTGGTGAGTTTTTTCGCCTTGTCATTTTGTTCAGATAAGAATCCGCCGTTCTCCTTGTTAAGTGAACTTGGTCTTGGCTGGATTTCTTGTTGATCTTCTGGGGGAGGGGCCTGTTGTACTGATTCTCAAGTGTCTCTGCCCCAGGCGGAATTGCACCGCCCTTACCAGGGGCCAGGGGCCGGTCTAAGTAATCCTCTCAGGTTTGCTTTCCATAGAGTTCGGGGGGGCGGGAATGAAAATGCGGCCTCCCAATCTCAGGTTTGGAGAAGCCAAGAGCTAGGGGCCCCAGTCTTCAGTGCGCCTTCAGAGAAAAGCGTTTAATCACTCCCGTCTCCCCAGCCTCTGGCCGCGCTTGGAGAAAATTGTGCATAATCAGTCCCGTCTCACTGGCTTCTGGGATCGCTCCGAGCTCACCTAGCCTGTGACCAAGCATCTTTGTCTCTGGCAGAGTCCCACCTGGAGTCTCCGAACCCCGCAGATCCCTGGGCTCTCCCAGGTCAGAGTCTCCCCGGATCTTGTCGGGACCCCATGCACAGAGCACTGGCCTATGTCACGAATTATGGCTCAAGGTAACCCCGAGTTGAGAGCTCACTCCTTGGCTCTGTCTCCGCAGCCGGCTTCCCCACTGTAATACCTGTGAGCTCTGCGACACTCAGACACCCCCAATCCTTCTGTGACCCCGGGGGACCTGAGTCCATGCTGTCCCCCTGAGGTCTTCACCCCAGTTTAGCCTCTGGAGCGATGTCCCTCCGTGGAGCAGACTTTTAAAAGTCCTGATTTTGTGCTCCACCGCTTGCTGGGAGCCAGCCCCTCCCCCTGGGTCTATCTTCCCGTTGTGTTGGATTCACTTCTCCGCTGGTCCTACCTTTTAGAAAGTGGTCGATTTTCTGTTTCTAGAATTGTTGTTTTTCTTCTCTTCGATCTCCTGTTGGATTCGTAGGTGTTCGGAATGGTTTGATAGGCTATCTAGCTGATCTCCTGCTGCCTGATGTCATCTCAGCCTGCTACTTCTCCGCCATCTTCTAACAATTCTTTCTAACAAATTATTTGGATATAGCCTACAAATGATTTTTTTAAAGAATTTGTTTATTTATTTGACAGAGAGAGATCACAAGTAGGCAGAGAGGCAGGCAGAAGGGGGGGAGGAGCAGGCTCCTTGCTGAGCAGATAGCCCAATGCGAGACTTAATCCCAGAACCCCAAGATCATGACCTGAGCCGAAGGCAGAGGCCCAACCCACTGAGCCACCCAGGCGCCCTAGCCTACAAATGATTTTAACAGATTGATGTGTTATGATGCTTAAAAGTATATAAGATACCTTTCTAGCTTTGGACCTTCCCAGTGCCTAGCTAAACACTGTTCTGGACCATCTATACTTCACTGCCATGGTGACTCTCTGAAAAGTTCCCAAAGAGAACTTGGCAAGTTGGAGTTACCAGGAGAAGGCAGAGAGAGAGAAAGAAAGAGAGGAAGAAGGGGAACACATTGCAAGGAGAAGTAAGAGTATGTGCAAAAGGAATGGGATGAAAGAGGGCAATTTTTAGCATAAAATGAGTTTAGTGGACGTGACCAGAGAAGGTGGTTGAAGCAGACATAGAGGGCTTTGCATGCCATGGAAGAAAGTTAGATTTCATCTTGTAATGAGAAACCACAAAAGTGGTTTTGCATGAGAGGGACCATCTATGGGTTGCCATTGTCCTATCTCAGTGGTTATTGAGTAGGAAAACGGGTAAGGGGTACAAATGGAATTTTTACCAAATTCCAGGTTGGAATGACTTTTGAGGGCCAAAGTTGCTATGGAGTCAAGTGATTATCTAATGTCTCTACTGAGAAGTCACCCAGCTCTGGGTGTTGAGTATGAAGCAGTAAGTAGAGGAGGCCTCGCCTATTCATTGCAGGTTTTTGGATCTTGTCTTGTCCCATTTCCAATGTGTATCATGTTAAAACTATGCTGTATATCTTCTAGATCCTTTTTTAATAAAGACTTTATTTATTTATTTGAGAGAGAGAGCCATAGAGAAAGCATGAACGGAGGGGAGAAGCAAAGGCAGAAGGAGAAGCAGGCTCCCACTAGACAGGGAGCCCAATGTGATGCTTGATCCCAGGATCATGACCAGAGCCAAAGGCAAACACTTAACTGACTGAACCACCCAGGCATCCCAGTGTCTTCTAGTTCCTTTCCCAGTCCTATGTATTTGTGAGCTCTCTGCCCATTATTCACTAAATGAAGTATCTATACTTGTCTATTTGTATGTGTGTGTGTGTGTGTGTGTGTATATATATATATATATATACATATATATATATATATCAAAAGAAATGCTAAAAACCACCTAAAAAGGAATAAAGGGCAGTCTAGAATGAATGGTGTGGACAAAAAGTATTTAGAGTTCAAAATCCTTTTTTTTCTCCTTAAAGGGAATTGAAAAGACTTTTCTGCCCTTTGTTGTTACATCATAAGGACAGTGAGTCAATGTTTGCAGGCATTTTTCGTTTTTTTTTCCAATGAAAGGTATTACTTCTGCTCTTATTATTTTAATAGATAAAGGGTTGAAGATTAAAAAATCCAGGGAAATGAAGAATGATGATTATACCCATGAACCAACTGTATTGATGACATGTTGCCAGCTTCTTCACACTTATCTCATTTAATCAGGCTGTTTTTCTTGGAGAGCTCTTTAGGTAGGTGATAGAAACTTGGATTTATGGTCATTGTTTATGAAGAGGGTGAATATTCCTACACTCTGGTATTTCCTGCCCTTTTTTCTGATGCTTCTGAACATTTTAGAGAAGTTTAAGTCTGGGTGCTAAGGCACAATTCCATAGATCAAAATTCCATGTCTCAAATCTGATTCAGTGTGGAACGTGTTCTGTCACTGCTCCCATGTACTTGCTTCCTTAGCACTCCATTACCAGGTTAGCTCCATATCCAACTAGCTTGCTTTATAAGACTTTTCAGTGGTCCTTATGCAAATTACAACCCTTAAGGATAGATTTCTGTATTGCCTGAACACTTCCCTGCTCTGTGGTTAAGATACAGACTTTGCAGCAAGACTGTGCAGCAAGATTTCAATCCTAGACCTGCGATTCACTAGCTATTAACTTTGAATTAGTCTTGCAACCTCTCTTTACCTCAGTTTCTCCCTCAGAAAACTGGGGCTATTAATAATATGTACTTCTTGCGGTTGTGGCGAGAATGAAATGATTTTGATATGCAAAGCATTGAAACGGTGCCTGTCACATGGTTAATATTTGCCGGTGAAACTCTGAGTTTGCCATTCCTTCTATCTGTAACTTTCTTCCCTAAGAGATATACAGGGCTGACTCTTCACCATCATGCCAATGTCTGCTCCAATGTCATCCCATCAGGATGTCCTCCCTGTGGGGCACCTGGGGGGGCTCAGTCATTTAATTATCTGCCTTCAGCTGAGGCCATGATCCTAGAGTCCCAGGATCTAGCCCCACACCCTGCACCTGGTTCAGTGGGGAGTCTGCTTCTCTCTCTCAAATAAATAATTTTTTTAAAAGAAAGGATGTCATTCCCTGGCTATCTAAAGTAGATCCCTCCCTGCCATGCTCTATCACATCACACTGTGGTTTCCTCCATTGTTTGTATCCAGTCTCTGAAATTATCTGCTTCCTTAGTTTATGTATTGTCTGAGTACCCTTGCCAGAACATATGCTTCATGAGGCCAGGGACCTCGTCTGCCTTGTTCACCATGTATCCATATAGTGATGCATAGCCCATGGGAGGGTTCAATTAATATGTGTTGAATGAATAAACAAACACAGTTTGATTCTATTTTCTGAACCAAAAACAGGGGCACTTCTTTTATCAGAGAACCTTTATATTTTGAAGGTGTAAGAAATAGTATGAAGATATACTTTGGATCCTAAAACAATGAAATGTCTCGTACATTTTTGATGGTTCAGCTAGGGCTAGGACAGAGAATATCGCTAGCTCTGGCATCAAAAATCCAAGCATATGATCTCTAGCAATGTTAGTATCTCCTACAGTCATCATTACAAAATGGGTACCTAATGATGTTGGTCACTTCCTCTTCTGTTCCCATGGGTCTCCCTGGATAGGTCTTGACATCTTAAAGGGTATGACCTCGCCATTTTTATGATAGTATCCCTAGAGTATTTACCATGAGATTTGCACACAGCAGGAGCTCAATAATTGACCCCTCTACTGATGAAAGTCCACTTTTTCTTCTGCATCACAACTTTGCATATCAATGTGGCGTAGAAAGAAAATAGACCACTTGTATAGGAATTTCAAGAGTTAGAGTTTAGAATTGTGGCTTAAGAAGTGGATACACTAACAACAGCCAACCTTTTAATAAAAGATTGTCTAACCCAGGCTCTAGAGACTTCTCAAAGAGACCATTATTTGGTGATTTCAAGGTGGGCTCCCTCTCAGACTTTCAGGTTGCCATAGAGATGGCATGTTTTTCTTCCTAAATGATATTTGCTTGTAATCTCAGAAGTCTGTTTGGCAAATTAACACAGGTGATTTTGGAGTGGGGGAAGAAGCTATGGCAGCTTTGAGGCCTTGCTACCCTATCAAAGACCTAATGTGTTAAATGAAGTGAGGAAAGAGAATCTGAAGACCATCCTGTGAAAAAGGCTATTGTTGGAAAGCCCTTCTTTTCCCTTTTGGTGAATGAGGAAGGATGAACATGAGGAAAGAAGGAAGGGTTCTAGGTCACAGGGTTCAACACTCAGGGCCCCAATGTGCCTGTGAGAGTTGTTGCCACAGAACATAGTATTGGGGGGAGTTCAAAAGTTTGTCCAGTCAGTGTCCTATAATAAAGCACTGTAGGACTCTGCTAAGCAGTGAAGAATCATTTCATGGTGTTCACTGGTTTTATCTGAGTATATGCTCAGAGTTTATCTGAGTATATGTTTTTTTTTTTGCTTTTTTGCTTTTAGTATATGCTTCTTGAGGAAAGAGAATATCTTAATACTCTTTTGGCATCCTTATTTTGTGTCCTCAGCAAGGTTTTCCCTCCTTTTCCAACTCCCTGGAATCATCTTTCTAAATCACTTCTCCAATAGCATCACTTTCTATCAAAATATTTAATAGCCTTGCCCTGCCAATAAAATAAAGCCAAACCCTTGAGTCTGACACTAAGACCCTTTTGAGATCTCTCTTTCCAGCTTACTTTCCCACCACTTCCATAAAATGCTCTAATCTCAGACATCCTGTAGTATTTACCTCGAACTTCCTGGATATGCCCTGTGCTTCTTCAGTTGGATCTTTCCCACCACCCCTTCCCCCACCAAATGTTTGCTTATGCTGTTCCTTCCCTCTGGAATGCATCTCCCTCACCGTATAATCTCTAGCTAATGAAATTCTTCCCATCCTTTATAGCTCATTTAAATGCCCCCTCAGTGGGAAGTGATCTTTTGGTCTTGTGCATTCTAGCCTTTTCTCCTAATCTTCTTTTCATCCTCCTGAGGCTTAACACAAAGCCTCCATACAGGTACTCGAATATTCACAGAATCATACATGAACTGTAGGCTGATTCACATATATCCCAACTCCATAGAAGCAGAAACAGCAGCTGTCCAGCAAGGCTTGCCAAGAAGGATACCATGTACTGAAGCCTGTTTTCTCATCGTCTCCCATGATAAAAAGAGGTGATGAAATTGGAGATTGTTTGGAAAGTGATAAGCAGACAAAGAGAAGTAGGCTCACTTAACTACAACTGGGAAGGACTTTCTGAGGAGATCTGGCTTGTCACTGCAGTGAGGAGTAAAATCCAGGCCTCAGGAGGAAGAGCACTGGTACCTGGAAACATTGAAGACTGTGGCCTTGTCTGGCCTTTCCTTTTTTTTTTATTTTAAAGATTTTTATTTATTTATTTGACAGACAGAAATCACAAGTAGACAGAGAGGCAGGCGGGGTAGGGGGCGGTGACCTGAGCCGAAGGCAGAGGCTTAACCCACTGAGCCACCCAGGCACCCCTTGTCTGGCTTTTCTTATTTCTTGCCCCCATCACCCTGTATAGCTCAGCCACCCTGTCAGAAAACTCAGTGCCTTTATCATCACCTCTTTAGCCAGTGGTGATGCCAAGGAGACTATATAATGGGATTCCAGAGGGATGGGATTGATAAGAGTAAAGAAAATTAATATGTATCCCCAAAATTAAGACTTTCTCACAAGGAACCCCAAGTTCTAGGAAAATCTTGGAAGATGGTAGGCAAGAGTTGCCTTGTTTAGAAGCAGCATAGTATAAGGTAAGGCCAGTGACAGAGAACGTAAGCCCAGACCCCTCCGGGACCTTGGAAATTTGACTCTCTTGCTTTATCTTAAAAATCAAGACCCATTTTTAGCCTCATCCATAGTATAATTGGGTTTTCTGAGTACTTAAAAAAATGTTTTAAATTGAAGTTGATCCTCCAAAGGTGTGTCCTAGGCTTATGCTGTGGCTTTCCAAGGACTACCTGGCCCACCACTGAAGATGACAGGATCTGGTCAACTCTTCTGTAGTGAGGAGTCAATGAGATAATGCATAGAAATCACAGGGCCTGCATCTGTCAGACGCAGATCAAGTACTCCCCACATGAGCCACATCTGAGGTTAATTCTCTCATGGTACCATGTTTTGCCCATTAAGCAATTAATATCTTCCTCAAAGGTTTGTGATAAGGGTTCTGTGGGGCATGTACACAAAGCACATTGACTCCTTGCTTCCTGGCAAAGAAAAAGCCCACTCCTGAGGGGAGGGCTTCGCTGTTTGCTCCTTCCAGAGTAAAATGGCGGGTTGTATTCACATTAAATACATGTTCAGCATCTGCTTCTTATGGGTCCAGTATTTCCCTTCTTTTCTAGCTGGAAATAGAGGAAGGAAAACAGGCAAGAGCCAAGCGAGGAACATGTGTTCATGAGCGTGCATGTGCACGAAGACACACACACACACCCTTCATAAGAGCCTCACAAAAACTCTTCCCAGTGCCTGTGTTTACCTAAGTCCAAAGCACAGACTGTAGGCCAGAGCGTTCTGACCAAGATTCTTATGTACCTTGCCACACTGATGGGGGAAAAAGAGGTCTTATAATAGCATGGCAATTATCCAGGCAATTTGCAGAGGACATTTTATCTGCCACTATGCTCCCAGGCAGAAATGATGTCTGATTACAAGACTTGTGCGGCAACTGTATGGATAGTTCACTATCTTGCCTCCGTGTGGTGTGTGTGTGTGTGCGTGCGTGTGCGCATGTGTGTGTGTATAATTGTCATTTTTTCACTGCCTGAAAAAATACAGCTTCAGTGTTTTTTCTTTGCACACAACATCACTATTTATCCCGGTTGGAAATAACTTTATTTTGTTGTTCTTGTTTTTCTCTCCTTCTTTCTGCCTCTCTAGAAGAAAAGCATCCTTTTGTGAAATGACCTCACTTCAAGGTCTTATAAGAGTATTACCATCCAGCATCTGGCACCAGGACAGACAGGTGCTTTAAAAATAGATCATAACCACAGGTTCTATTTGTCTGAGGACTGGTTGTGAGAGTCTTCCTAGCCACTCTTCCAACACACACACACACATACACACACACACACTCACACTTACACACAGTCATTGACTTTTTAAAAGACTTCTTCTTTTTTCTGTTAAAAACTTAAATTTTCAAAATCTAATCGTACTCATTGCAGTCACTTATTTCTAAATTTTAAAAAAACTGCAGATAAATATAAAGAAGAAAAGACCACCACCACCCACCCATCCCCGCTGAAATACCCACTGTTAACATTGACAACAGTGGCTATTATATCCTTCCAGAACACCAATTCATGTAATTTCATTGTAGTAATGAAAAGCAAGCTGTTGATAGGGCACAGTTCTTTGGGGGATGACAGTCATGGAACTTAGAGCAAAACAAAGACAGGGTGTTTACATGTGCACCTGAGAGTCCACTGGCATCCCTGAGGCTAACCTTGGCTCTAACAGAATTTATTGCAGATAAAACAGAATTAAGTGCCAGAACAGATACCAGTTCTGAGGGACTGACTGTCCTTGCCAACGCTCTGTAGTGTAAGCAAAACTTGCCCTGCACATTGCTGGCTAAAACCCTGGGTTTGGCTCTTGAGAAGGAAAGAGGTAGATTTTGACAGTCACCTGCCCCCAAATCAGAAGCAAAGTCATCACTAAGCATCAAGGTCCTTTGAACATCATTTATTTTTCAGTAACCACTCTTTCAGAAAACTCAATTACAAATGCCTTGTGGGGAAGTTAGAATGTGTGGCAAAAAAGACCTAAATCTCCCTGTTCTGCAAGATTTAGTTGTTATTTATAGAAAGATGAATGATTTAAATCTTTCTTAAAGTGGTAGCACTTTCAATGTTCACTTAGATCATCACCACCTACAGCCATCCAAGGCAACATATTTATATGTAAAGGTTTCTTTAGACAATTGAATCAAATTCACTTTTTCCCGTCTACCCAAACAACTCTGGTTCTCAAACTGTAGCATGCCTCTGAATCACCTGGAAAGCTTGGGAGCAGCAGGGGGTTGGTCCTTGGTAGGGGGTTCCAACTTAGTACGTTTGGAGTAGGGGGACCTGAAAATTTGTATTCCTACAAGTTTCTAGGTGATGCTGATTTTGCTCATTTCAGGACCAGATTTTGAGGCCCACCGCCCTACAAGACTATATAGGAAAGTCCCATTCCAAAGTATTTCAGAAAGATGAAACTGTGTAAAATTTCCAAACTATTATTCTCAATTTAGGCTAATTTTATCTAAAAATTTTTTTTGGATTTAGCTACTATTACTCCACCACTCCATACCTATCACTGATTTTATTTTTTAGATCTGTGATAACATTTTTGTTCCAGAGTTCCTTTTTTTTAAAATCTACCCCTGTACCATGTAATCAACAGAATTGTTTCAATGTTTGTGTGTCTGGAAAAAAATATAGTCTTCCAATACCTTCAGGTGATACATGGGCTCATCTCTTTTGAAGAAGATTTCTGGCTCTACCAATTATTAGTTGTCAATCCTTAAGCAAATTACCTAACATCTCAGAACCTTGGGGTCTGCATCTGTAAAAAGGACAAAACCCAAAATAAGCAGAAGGACACCTGCTCCCACAGGAAGTATGAGCATTACACAAGGTAAAGAGTGTGTAAAAAACCTTGGGTGGGGACAATGAACGTTAGGCCCCCACCCACTTTTATTATCTGTATTTATGTTTTAAGTGATTCTCTACTGAGATTTCCAGTGAAAATTAATCTGTAGTAGGTTATAAATATCTAATGGGGCCTGAGCAACATCTCAAAAATAATCATAGCAAATCAAGTTTTCTCTACAGTTTTAAGGTATTTTCATGTCAGGAACAAGCAAGAACAGGTTCAACGATAATAGCATCTATTGATGCCTACTACTGTGATTGCTGAGAATGATCTCATCTAAACCTAGCAACAGCTGTGTAATGAAGGTATTATGATTATATCATTATCTTACAGATGAGAAAATGGAGGCACAGAGAAGTTAGGGTAACTCCTCTAGTTACCTGAGCCAAAATTTAAACCAAGAGCTGTCTTCTCTCCAAAGTCTGAACCTTTCACCACTGCCTCTTCAGCTCAGAATCATAAGTGGCCACTGTTTGGGAAAGGACCTTAGACATCATTGTCTAGCCCTCCTGTTGTAGAGATGAAGGAACTGAGGCCCACGTTCCACCATCCAGGGGGTGGCAAAAGGCACCTGCTGTTTACATAGTCGAGCCAAGAGCTAAACTTGGGTTGAATCCAACCCCTGCAATCTTTATAGCAATGTGGTTTTGCTTTGGTACAAATAAAAGTTTTGCTCCCCAACTCAAGCATTGGACAAATAATGGCTCTGCTGAATTAGGAGGGGAAGTTAGATATTCCCACGTTTAACAGCCAGCTCCATGTGGGAGGAGGGAAAAGCTCTGATTTGTAGCATCTGCCAATTTCCACGGTATAAATCCTCCCACCAAGGCTGATTTCAAGCTGTGAGTATGATGTCACCAGATGTAGTGCTGGGGAAGAGACTCACACGATCCAAGGTCATAAACGGATGTGAGCTGTCTCTAGCACACCCCGGCCTCCATCTTGGTAGAGAGTGACAAAAACTCTGAGTGTTGTTCCAAGGTAAGATTCCAACAGTCAAGGAAGAAAAAAGAGTGTTTCTTATATATGCCAGGATTCTGAAATTCAGTAGAATTGGTATCCTAGCCAATTCTTCTTTTAGAATTTAGGACTGGCTCTCTTACTGATACTGAGCCCCTGCCAAGGACCTCTTGTGACATATTTATAGAATCTTTATTTTCCCAAAGGATACATGAATATATTGTGTCACACTCTATCTTTAGAAATGCAAATAAATCCCTTTTCTCAAATAGAATCTTTGAGATTAAGGGCAAATAAAACTCTCATATAAAGTTGTTTGTTTTATTGAAAACAACTCTCCAACCACCAAAGACCTTTCTTTTTAAACTTACAAAATGACCTCAGGAATACACGTTTATTTCAGGAAATTTAGAAAATACTAGCAAACAAACTAAAACAGGTAAAAAAAAATCATCCATTACTCTGAGATCCAGAGATAGATGTTAACATTTTAGGGTGGATACTTCTAATATTTTTCTCTTATTACACGCAGATAATTTTTTAATGGCTTTACTGTAAAGGAAATCCATTTACAAATGAAAAGATATCACAGATTATTATCCTCCTCATGCAGGTCCTGCCACCCTTTGTATTCACGGAAATGGTGTGTTAGCTATATTTATGCTGATGTTCTATACACATCTGAAGATAATACTACTAATGGGGATTGTTATCTAGGAGGACAGATGGGGCTAAAAAGACCAGGGTGACAGTCTCGGCCCTTTCCAGTCCGTAGCCCACGGTTCACACAAAGACATTTTGAGTCACAACTGCAGCTGTGCCGATATGGCCCTTGATTGGGACTCTGCTTCAGAGGCCTGAGGTCATCCCTGAGCTCAGAAAACAACCCCCTCCTGCACTCCCTTATTGCTGTAGCCAGCCTGGCCGGCCTGCTGCTTGTTTCCTGCTGCCTGCAGCTCAGCCCCATTGTTTGAAGTGGGGCCTCCGAGCCGCTTTAATGGGTTTTCTTCTGCCCTCCCTGCTCGGGGTTGCCTCACTGCAGCTCGCCATACAACAGTCTGATCTGGTGTCCTGGGGCCATCCATCCTTCACACATGTCCAGCCCAGTGGGGTGCTGTTAGAAATGGAATTTGCTCATTCCCTCCACTCCATTTGGGTTTCAGCGAAACAATACCCTGGGAAAATTTAACTGTCAAGATCACAAGGCCAGATCCCTGTTTCTGGGAGACGCATGTTTCTTGCTGAAATAGATGCTCATTAATAAATTGGGGAAGGGTAGTCAACGAGAGTGACCAGAAGGTAAGCTAAAGCAGCTTGACCTCTCTGGAATCTTTGCCATGGGCTCCTGGGGCTCCTCATCTCAAATGTGGTTTTCTTGACAGATCATCTTCTGCTGCGTTTCCTGAGTGTGACTGCCTCCTTGGAGGCTCAGGGTGAAAGATGGATAACCACAAAGTATTTGGGGACATAGGAGTATTTTTTAAAAATATTTTATTTATTTATTTCACAGAGACGGAGAGACACAGTGAGAGAGGGAACAGAAGCAGGGGGAGTGGGAGAGGGAGAAGCAGGCTTCCCATGGAGCAGGGAGCCTGATGCAGGGCTAGATCCCTTGATTAGGAGTGGCTTCAAGGGAAGGTAAGTTGTGTAAATAAATATGGGCCCTATTAGGTGGTTGCAGACTGACATTTTTGTCCTCATGCATCATGATTGGTGAGGGTAGACGGCCAGGCTCCCTCCTGAGAGAAGAAACATTTTTAGCTGCGAAAACCTGACAAAAGAGAACCCAGGCCTGTGGGCATCTCATGGAAGATCAATCATGTTTTTAGTTTCAGAGTTGTTAAGAGTAGCTCTGTGACCCTAGGAAAATCACTTCACCTGTCTGTGCCTTACTTTTCTCCTCAATAAAAGGCAATAAAAACATGTCCTGGGGTGTCTGGGTGGCTGTCAGGTAAGCGGCTGCCTTCCACTCAGGTCATGATCTCAGAATCCTTGGGTCCATTTGGGAATGGTGGGGGGGCCGGGAAGGAATCCTTGCTCAGCGGGGAGCTTGCTTCTACCTCTCCTGGTCCCTCTGTTTGTGCTCTCTCACACACACACACACATAAATAAAATCCCAGAAAAAAAAATAACATGTCCCTCATAGGGATGTCATGAGGATTAAATGAGACACAGTGCGTGAAGCCCGTTCAAGCTTGGCTCTTTTCCACGAGGGTGCAGGCACGGTCTTCAATCCCTGTCCCAAAGTGGGGAGTTCATTGTCGAAGCCATGGGGTACATATCGCTGCCCCCCCTACTCCACCGCTGTGTGGCTTTGAATCCTTGTGACTCACAACATTTAGACCTGTGGTTCTCAACCTTAGTTGCGCATTGGAATGACCCGAGGAGATTTCAAAAAACACTCAGACCCCTGGGCCCTACCTCCAGAATAGGGCCCTATACCTCCTTAGTGCATTTGTGGTGGAGCCTGGGTCATGGGGTTTTTTGAAACTCTCCTAGTGATTCTAACACACATCAAAAGTTGAGAACCACTTGATTTTTGGCAGATGCTACACATCTGTGGTAAAGATGATGCAAATTAACATCATGTTATTAAAGATAGCAGTGTGCCTCTACGGCCTCTACAGCCTTGAATGTGGATTTTCCCCAAATCTCTTGACCCAGGGCAATAATCACCAATGCACAAAATTTGCATTGGCCCTACCTGTAGTTACCAGATGTCACCTCCGTCCATACTGTAACTACTTTCCATTTAATGTATCCAATTTGCATGGAAGGGGGAGGATAAAAAGCTCACACCTGGCCTCATAATTAAGTTAACTAAACGTATGATGGCAGTCTAAGAGTTAATCTCACTAATGCCGAGCTCTAATGCTTGGGCTGTTAGCTATTGCTCAGCCTTTATTAATTTAGGCTTCAACATGTATCTGCCTTGTCCACAATTCCAGATGGTGCTATAACTCATACCCTTCTGTCAGTTCCAGAAGATGACTACATATGTTTTATTTAGATAAACTGTAATTATGCCGACTTTCAACTGTTTCAGTAATTTTGGCCCATTTGTGGATGATAAGTGTTAAAATCCACCCTTCATTATTACATACTAAAACTCACCTGAACAGTTTTGTTTGGTTAATGAAGTCTTACGGGATGGGGGATGGAGGAGAGGGAACATAGTACTTGAGGCTTTAGTTAAGTATGGATTAGAAACAAGTAGGACAACTTTTGTTTGCTTGGAGGGCTCAAAGCCAAACAAAAACCTCCCTTGGGAGGCCAGCAGTTAGGAACAGGTCCCCACCCTGTAAGTCTATGATGTTTTCCACCTTAGTGTAGACACTTAATCCAGGGTGGGGCCTCCTAGTAACAGAGACACCATCATTTCCCCACTTACGCTCCATGGTTCGTATTCATCTGGGTAACCAGCTCTGCTTACAGATAATTTTAATGTAAAATGGAAATATAAATCATAACCACTCAAATACTGGATATTTTCCAGTATTTTCCAGAGTCTCATTGCCTCTGTTGGGGGGAAATGGATATGGTTTTCACACAGGAACATGATTTATGAAACAACTCTCTGAACCCCAGAAAGCCTAGTTGCAGATAACTTTAGCAACTTGAAGTCAAAGGATCTTGGATCAGAAACAAATGATGGCTGATCACACAATACGTTATTAATTTTTAAAATTATTTTTATTAACATAATGTATTATTTGCCCCAGGGGTACAGGTCTGTGAATCATCAGTTTTACACAAGTCATAGCACTCGCCATAGCACATACCCTCCCCAATGTCCATAACCCAACCACTCTTTCCCTACCCCCCACCCCCAATACTGTATTAATTTAAAGTCTTCTTTCCTCATAAACATTCACTGGAAATGAATTATTGATAATATGGGTTTTATGTTTTTGATAATATGGTTTTTAACTTGTGGCTTAGGTTGCTAAAGAGAAGTTAAAACTATCTTTTTGAAATATTTAAAAAAATGCCTTCTGGAAGGGCCTTAGTGCTGACCCTCAGCAAAATTCAAGTTTTATCTTAAGCACAGATCTTTTATATTCCAAAATCTTACCCCAGACTCTGAGATTCTGCCAAGTAGGATGAAAAAAGCAGAAGGGGGGGATAGTTGGGTTTGTTTTGTTTGTAAAGCTGTTCCCTTTTTCTTGTTTATTCTTGGTGGCCAGGATAGAGGTCTTATGCTGCTTTATTCTTTGGCTGGGATCACTGTTCTACCAAACGAAGGCTTTTGACAACTTTCATCTGCTCCCTTGAAGTAGAAAGGCAGAGGCAACTTTGCCTCTAAGTTGATTCTAAGTAGAAACCCATGTTTTGGGTGTTTTGAGGGGCTGACTGGAGACCCAGAGTCCCGCCTTGGAACTTTTCTTTCTTTTTTTTTATAATTCTTTTTATTTTTTTATAAACACATAATGTATTATTAGCCCCAGGGGCACAGGTCTGTGAATCACCAGGTTTACACACTTCACAGCATTCACCATAGCACATACCCTCCCCAATGTCTATAACCTCACCACCCTCTCCCTACCCCCTTCCCTCTGGCCCCCTCAGTTTGTTTTGTGAGATTAAGAGTCTCTTATGGTTTGTCTCCCTCCCGAGCCCATCTTGTTTCATTTATTCTTTTCCTACCCTCCAAACCCCCCACGTTGCATCTCCACTTCCTCATATCAGGGAGATCATATGATAATTGTCTTTCCCCGATTGACTTATTTCACTAGGCATAATACCCTCTAGTTCCATCCACATCATCGCAAATGGCAAGATTTCATTTCTTTTGATGGCTGCATAGTATTCCATTGTATATATATATACCACATCTTCTTTATCTTGTTGATGGACATCTAGGTTCTTTCCATAGTTTGGCTATTGTGGACATTGCTGCTATAAACATTTGGGTGCACGTGCCCCTTCGGATCACTACATTTGTATCTTTAGGGTAAATACCCAGTAGTACAATTGCTGGGTTGTAGGGTAGCTCTATTTTCAACTTTTTGAGGAACCTCCATGCTGTTTTCCAGAGTAGTTGCACCACCTTGGAACTTTTCATGCAGATCTGAGACTTCAAGAAGTGTTATATTTTGGAATGGAGTTGATTTTATTCTTGGAGTGGGATAAAAATGCACACAGTACTTACTAGCACAATTGGTAAAGTGGATCTTTACAGAAAAAACATTCATGAAAAAGAAAACAAAAATCAAGCTATTGTATTTTATCCCTACCACTTAGTAAGAGGCGGTTAGGGTTGTCTAATCAATTTCACTGTTATTGCTCTCTTCCTGCTGCCTGATAGGGACACCTTTGGTTGATTGCTAGATACATTTAAAGGGCAAGCAACTTAACTCTCTCTCCAGTCCTCCCTCCAGCTCTCCGCCTCCCCTCCCCATTCTCCCCCCCCCCCCCCCCGCACGCCATTTTGGCTTTCTGCCTTTGCAGCCAAAAATAACTGGTAAATTATGTTCATTTCATCCTAAATTGGAATGGAAGGATAAAACCAATGTTTTACTACAGTCTCTTTGGTGCCTCTAATTTCTGATGTCCAGTCACATTTATTGAGTGTATGGATAAGGAATGCTCTGTTTTCTATGTCAACTAAGAGTTAATCTCTGAAGTCAAATCTCAGATTTAAGGTACCTTCCAATCTCGAAATCTCGTTCATCTCTGATCCCAAACCTATAGGCCACTAGGCTAGGAATGCTTATTCTTGTTAGGTAATGTTTGTTGTTGTTGTTATTTTCTTGACATAAAGGGGCTGTTTGAAAAGCAGTGACTTTTAGTGTGTGAGTAGACATCCCATCCAACCAAAAATGAACCTTGAGAATTTAAACCAATTTTTTGCCACCCTAGACTGTTCTGTATATCCCAAATCCTGCCACACTGCTATCCCCCTAGCTTTTATGGCATGAAGACAGGAACCACATTTTGGTGGCTTCCACATACCAGATATTTGTTAAATTGAATTTAGCCTACCTTGTGTTCAGTGGGTACATGGTCAGCCTCCACTTTGCACATACATAGCAGGTGCTCAGCAAACCTTGCTGAATTGAGGTAATTCTGCATGTTTGAACTGGAATAGAGTAGGAATTAGAGAATTACTTCGGTTGGAATATAATTATAAATAAGGCTATGTACTTACGTATTATTTGGGCCATATACACTCTGCCAGAAAACCAGATAACTGCTGAATTATTCATAGTCCTCAATTTAAAAATATAGTGCAATTTAGACTAAAATATTCAATAGCTTGACCATTTTTTCATCTGTAAATATTTCAGTGTGGAACTCTAAAAGATAGCTCTTTTTATGTAACTACAGTAGTAGTATTACCACAACTACAAAAATTAACAAGATATATATATATATATATATATTTGGGGGGGTTAAAAGTCTTTATACGGAATTCTTTTTTTTATTTTTATTTAAACATATAATGTAACCCCACCACCCTCTCCCAACACCCTCCCCCCCACCCCCCTCAGTTTGTTTTATGACATTAAGAGCCCCTTTGGTTTGTCTCCCTCCCGATCCCATCTTGTTTCATTACAAGACATATATTTTAAAAGCTAGCTGTTCTTAACTATGTTCTCAACTATTTCTCAAAGTTCCTAGCTTCTCCCTCTATTTTGCTTCTTCTACTCTGTTCTTTTGCTTCCCCAGGAAAGAGCCTCTTGTGGTTTTTGAAGGAGTATGACCCATACTTCTCAGTCATCCACTGTAGGGTCCTGGGCTTGGATATGTTTTTCAGGCAGATTTCTTGGGGATGGGGAATATGAGATTTCTTATGTATGGATATTGGGCCAGGCATGTGGGTCTTTAATCCTCACATTATCCCTGCCAAATAGATTTTATCAACAAATACCTTATAGTTTTCTAAGTCACTTTTGGACACTGGATATGAGTCTATGCAGGTGACATGGACAAGCCAGAAAGAAGAGGAAAAGAAGCCAAAGAGCATTTATTGATCATTTGTTATGAGCCAGACCCTATGCTGTGGGCTTTTTATGTATTTCATTTAACTCTCAAATAACCCTAGGACATAGTTATTCTAATTCCCAGTTTATAAATAAAGAAACTGAAATTCAGAGATATTAAATATTTTGCTTGTTTTTTTTAAAGGTTTTATTTATTTATTTGAGAGAGAGAGATAGAGAGCATGAGAGGGATCGAAGGTCAGAGAGAGAAGCAGACTCCCCACGGGGCTGGGAGCCCAATGCGGGATTGGATCCAGGGACTCCGGGATCATGACCTGAGCTGAAGGCAGTTGCTTAACCAACTGAGTCACACAGGCACCCCTGTTTTACTTGGTTTTTTAGACCTTTATTTAAAAAAAAATCTGAAGATCCTAAAGGCAATGAGATATGGGTAGGATTGTTAAGAATGACAAAGGAACTAAATGTTCTAGCCCCTCCCCCTGCATGATTCTTCACACGGTTCTCACTAAAACCCTATATGATATGTATCATTTATCCTCAATTTAAATATTAGGCTCAATAAAGTTAAATCACTTATCCAAGGCACAGCAGGTAATCCATTAGCATAAGGGGAGCTGGGATCGGGGACATCCCTAAAACTTGTGCTGGTCCCCTTGCACTACACTGCTATTTCTCCAGTTACTGCTAACTCTGAACCCACAGACTTGTCTTTGCACCTTACTTTTAGTGTGTGTAATTAACATGTATCATCTCGTGGTCTCATATGTGTGTTATGGCTGATTGTATCTTCAACTGAATGTAAACTCCATGAGGGCAGGGATCTTGGTCTACTTTGTTCATCAGTAATATCCCCCAGGCCTAGAACAATGCTGTTATATGCAGTAGGTGTTAAATAAATAATTGTTCCCAACATATACACTTTTCAGGGGCAAGTAAATCTCGGCCATCTAAGCAACTAGCTCAGTGCCATGCATCTAATAAACAACCAATAATAATGCCTTGACATTGGGCTTTATACTTACCAAAGTGTTATCATGTGTGTTAACATAAATGGAAAGCCCAAGGCCAAGATTTATAGGAGATGGCGTGAGTTGGCAAAAGGTGGTCCCCAGAAGAGGCTGTGAGGCTCTAAATGAGGGAAGGCAGAAAAGGGAAAAGTGCCAGGGAGAGAGAATGAGATTCTCTCCTTGGGAAACCGGGAAGGGCTAGCAACTTGTAAGTCTTACACAGGCTTGCTTTGCACAGGCAAGGCTGGGGGAGCCACCAATCCCTGTGGACCTATGGAAGCAGAGAGGGTCTGATCTCAGCCTGAGTGCCCATAACCTCACCCTGTGTAGACTCTCACTCCTCCCCAATCCCCCATGACTTTGCCAGTGGCTATGGAAAGGAGATAAATATTTCCTGCCCACTTCCAAGATTTGATGGGTACTACAGGGGAGCTGGGGAAGTAATAAACTTCAATCCCATTTGGGGGCCCTTGGGGGAACCAGTCAGCTTTTTCAGGTCAGTTCCAACTAGGTAGGCTCAGAAGCTGCTGGCAGAGAAGTTACTGCCTCCTCACAGTCTCACGAGCCACCACAGGGGAGAAACATGGTAGTCGGTGCATGGTAAGGGAATGGTGGGAGTGGGGCACTGTAAAGGATAATACTCCATGGGAATTCTCACTGTCCTGATGTGGATCCCTCACCTAACATTTGTGTGTGCTGTGTAATATTGTGTTAATTATGCCTCTTAGTGCAACTTGGTAGAAAAAACAAGTGTTTGTATTTTAGACATCCCCAGGAATGCTGAGAAAGGAATCCAGCCTAGACTGATCTGACTGTATTCCATGAAAGTCATGTCAAATTGCATGGATGCAAGAGCCAGATGCATTCATCATTTAATTTGATCTTCATGCTAATCCTGTGAACCAGAGCAGTTATTCTTATCCCCGTTTTCTAGATGGATAAGCTGGGTAACAAGGAGGGTAATTGGCTTACCTAGGAACATACTGTTATGCATTGGTAATTCTTCTAATTATAACTATTTTGTTCTTTTCCCCATCATTTCTCAGTAAATATTGAATAATTTGTTTGTAGGAGTATTAAGCTGGTTTTGGTATAATGGATATAAAGGAAAAAAGAAGAGTCAGAGGGCAGGGTGTTATTGCCAAGCAACTGAGAAGATCTAGGTAAGAGATATGGATCCTGCACTATCACCAAATAACTTTTTCCCAAGCCCATTGGTAACTTCTGTCCCTCTTATTTTTTTTAAGATTTTATTTCTTTTAATCTCTATTCCCAAGGTGGGGCTCAAACTCACGACCCTGAGGTCTGGAGTCTGCATGCTCTGCCAAGTGAGCCAGCCAGGTGCTCCTCTCCCTCTGATTATTGGACCCCTCAGCAGTTCTCACCAAACTGCCTATTCTTTTCTTTCCTCTCTGGAAGTTCTTTCCTATTCTGCTTTAGTGACTTAGTTGTCTCTGACCTCTAATTGTTGTAATCCCCCAGGGCTTGGCCCAAGCCTTCCCTTCCTTTGTGTCCTAGTCAATCTTAAGCATTTCCATGACTGGCGTAGGTGATCTCATTAATGGTGATAACTTCCAAACTTATACCTCAACTCCAGAACTTTGTTCCAAGTTCCAGATCCACTTTTGCATTCCTTCATTCATTCAGCAAATATTTATCAAGTGCCTGCTATGTACCAGGCACTGTTTTAGGCACCTTGGTTTCATCATTAAATAGAACTGGATACCAGTTCTTATTTCATTTACATTCAGGGAGAAAACTGACAGTACATATAAGTTAGTTGTATAGCATGCCAGAAGGTCATAGGTGCTATGGTAAAAAGGAAAGGTAGAGTGGGGTAAAAGAGGTTGAAAGTGCTGAAAGAATGTAGCAATTTTAATAGGGTGATCAGGATAGGCTTCATTGAGAAAGTGCGATGTGAGCCAACACTTGAAGGAAATAAGAAAATTATCCATGTGGATCTCTTAGAGTAAAGGTGTCCCAAGCAGAAGGAAGAGTCAGTTAGTGCAAAGGCCCCCACAGTGGGAGTTTGATAAGAAGGCCAGCATAAGTAGAATGAAGTGAATGGGAGTTAGAGTTGTAGATCAGGTTAGAGGATCTAAAAACAGTATGTAAATCATGCACAGTCTTGTAGGACATTGGAAGGATTTCAGCTTTCACTCTGAGTACAATGGGGAGCCTTCAGAGAATTGGGGGCAGAGGGCAGACATTATCCACATATGTTTTCAAAGGTTAAATATCTCCTACAGCGGGGCAAGACCAGATGGAGGAAGACAAGTTAAGAGATTACTGCAATCAAATTGTCTCCTTGATAGCCCTTCTTGGATGTCTCAAAGGTATCTCAAACCTAACAAAAGACACCTGCCTCCCCATCCCCACAAAAACCCATCCTGGCCCTCCTCCATTGTTCTTTATCTTAGTGAATGGTTCTACGATCCACTTAGTTGCTCAAGGAGAAACCTGCTTATCATCCTTGACTCCTCGCAGTCTCCCACACCCCCAAACCAGTTCTTCACAGAATCCTATTGATTTTTATCTCATATTACATTTCTCTACCCTCTCCTTGTCTCTTTGTCTATACTCATTTTTCGGGCCACCATCATCTCTAGCTTGAATTACTGCAGCACCCTCCCAGTGGTCTTCCTTAGCCACTGAGGTCTTCTCGTATATTCTCTACAGGGCAGTTAGAATGATCTTTTTATTTTTATTTTTTTAAAGATTTTATTTACTTATTTATTTGACAGAGAGAGATACAGTGAGAGAGGGAACACAAGCGGGGGTAGGGGTGGGAGAGGGCGAAGCAGGCCTCCCGCAGAGCAGGGAGCCCGATGTGGGGCTCAATCCCAGGACCCTGGGATCATGACCTGAGCTGAAGGCAGACACTTAACGACTGAGCCACCCAGGTGCCCCTAGAATGATCTTTTTAAAAGCAGACCTGCTCGGGGCGCCTGGGTGGCTCAGTGGGTTAAGCCTCTGCCTTCGGCTCAGGTCATGATCTCAGGGTTCTGGGATCGAGCCCCACATCGGGCTCTCTGCTCGGCGGGGAGCCTGCTTCCTCCTCTCTCTCTGCCTGCCTCTCAGCCTACTTGTGATCTCTGTCTGTCAAATAAATAAATAAAAGCTTTAAAATTTTTTTTAAAAAAGCAGGTCTGCTCAAGTCAGTGTCATTGTTTAAAAGTCCTCACTTGCTTCCCACAATTCCCACAATTCTCAGGATGGGCCACAAGATTCTATGTGGTCTGGCTCTGTTTCCATCTCTGGACTCAACACAGCTCATCCTTTTCCCTCACTTATTACATTCTAGCTATACTTTCATTTCCTCCACTGTACCAAATAACTTCCCAGCTCAGGACCTGCACATTGTTTATTCCCGTTGTCTGGAATACTCTTTTTCCCATTTGTTCCTATAGCTTACTACCACCTCGAGGCTCAGCTTGACTGATATTACTCAAGGAGGCTGATCATCCCAGAGCACTCATCTAATTTAAGCTCTGTCATTAATCCTCCTCGTAGCCCTCTTCCTTTTTCTCTACCATGTTTATTACATGTGTATCGATTGATAGAAACCATGCATCTACGTACATAGAACACTGATGCTTTGTACTTTTCTATATCTTTGGAGCAACTCTGTGGGTCATGTAGGTTCTGTGAGAGTGAAAGCCACTTCTGTCTGGTTTTCCTATTCAGTATATAATACAGGATTTGACAAATATCAGGCACTCTTAAATATCTTTGTGAATAAATGACCAAGTTCCCTTTCTTCTTAAAACAACCCCGTACAGCTGTCTAACTAAAACATTTAGAAGGCATGTAGAGTCAAAGTTTCATTCCTTAAGTATCCATTAGGGGCTTACCTAGTCAAACACTGTGCTGTCTCCTGTTACAAGCCCAAAGAATTTAGCAAAACCTACTGGCCCTGGAAAAGCTTATGTTTAGAGATAGATGCAAGGCACACCTACCCAGCAAGACTTCTGCCTGAAATTATCCAGAAAATGTGCCATTGCTTTTCCCACTCATGAACACGGTGTATTTTTTGTTCAGAAGGGGTGATCGCCCAGGAGCATTCTGAGGGAAAGGTTAAATGGCCTGTTGGGTCACGCCTTACTTAGTTCCTCTCATTTCTGAATCTGGCTCTAAGCTTTGCCTACTTGGGAAATGAGTTTTGTCAACCCAGAAGGAGTACATCATTTCCTTAGGACACACCCACACTAGCCAGGTTCAAAAGAGGTGGATGCCTAAACTAGAATACAAGTTTATTAATTTGGCATAAGCAAAAATAACTACTAAGAACAACCAATCCCAGGAATGAGTCTTTAACCTGTAGGAAAATCCATGTGGGAAGCCAACAGATAACAGGAAGGCTGCTTGGTGTGTTTGGCACCATAGCGAGGGGAGTTGGTTAGTATTTGCTGGGAGACAACTCTAATGGGCTGATCCATCCATTTTCAAGATGGGGATGTGCTGATCTCAGTAAATGGAAAGTAGGTTTTTTAAAGATTTTTATTTATTTGACAGAGGGAGAGACAGCAAGAGAGGGAAAACAAGCAGGGTAGTGGGGGAGGGAGAAGCAGGCTTCCCGCCAAGCAGAAAACCCAATGCGGGGCTCCATTTCAGTGACCCGAGCAAGTGGAAAGCAGACGCCCAATGACCGAGCCACATAGGTACCCCAGAAAGTAGATTTCTTGAGCCAGAGGTTTTTCCTAGACTTGGACGTGCTGCAATGCTGAGGATTTCCTTTTGAAAATCCCCTTTTTCACTCTTTCCAACTGACCTTCTTCCTCCCAATGCACTCTTTAGCTATGATAGTAACATTGGTTGGGCTACTGTCTGGATTGGCTTTCAGCTGGGAACCTCTGTGATTTCATTTAAGTGACTATGCATCTCACTGGTCTTATCTAATATGCTTTAATTTCACTCCCCAGATTCTTTGAGTTTGGTGGATGTTCTCCGGATTCCTAATATAATTTAGTACAACTCTCCTTTGAGAGGGCAAAATGCATTTCTGACCCAGGAGTCACTGGCATTTTTTTTTCAGGTAGAAGAAAGATTATTAAATGGTAGGAGTAATTAATTTTGTCTTGGGCAGTTAAGCAAAGCTTTCCAGAAGAGGTGACATGAGAAGCAACTCTCAGGTTAGTAGCTTTGAGGGTGGGGTGGAGCATATGGTAAGTTCAAGGTAGAGAGAAGGACTGATATCAATGTTCTATGTTATATATAATGTATATGCATGTATAAATTAGAGTTATTTCTGTAAATATACAAATGTGTCTTGTCCTCCTGTCCACTGCCCTACTAGAAGATGATAAGTCCCAGAAGCAGGAAGAACTTTATTTTTTAATAAACTAGCTCAGATATTTGCCATTCTTGTTTATATCTTTCTACTTTTATGACATTCCTCAAAAATGTAGAGCACTGCTTGATGTGTTATAAACTTTATGTCAATGATATAACACAGAGCCTTCTCCAACTTGGTGTTTCATTCAACATGATGTTTTAAGATTCATCTATGTTACAGTTCTCTCTCTTCCATTTTAACTGTGATATAGTATTCCATTGTGTGCATGTAATCACAGTGTGGTTTTTTTTTGTCTCTTGTTGGATATTTATTTTTCCATCTTTAGGGTGATACAGACAATCATTTTGGACCATGTTGGGCAATAGCTAGTAAAGCTGGAAAGGCAGATACTCTTCTATCCAAGCAAGTCCATTCCTAGATATATACACTAGGTCTACACTATGCAACATGACAGCCATTAACCACCGGCAGTTGTTTAAATTTTAATTAACAGGAATTAAGGAAAATGTAAATATATTTCCTCCATTGAACTAGCCACATTTCAGGTGCTTACCAGCCCCAGGTGGCTGGTGGCAACTGAATTGAACAGCGCAGATGCAGAGCATTTCTCTCATTACAGAAAGTTCTATTGAACTCTGTAGTGTTACCTCAGAGAATAACTTCATTTGCATATTTGCAGTATAACATGAATGCCAAAAGCACTTGTTATCTGTGGAATGAATGGATGTAAAAATATTGCATCATGAGGCTGTATGTGATACACGTTGATTGAGTTCCAGGAATAATAGCTAACCAAGGTCAGAGGGGGTGGGATTCTAGCAGAGCTTCAGGGTCCTGTGTGTGAGTTGGGAGAGTTGAGGAAGGTGTTTATCCACGGCAGTCAAGTGCAACATAGCAAGAAAAAGAGTTGGAATCATTATTGTGGAAGAAACCAGATAGCCCCCAAACCAAGAAACTGTAGCAAGAATCAGATCCAAGGCAAGGCTGTGAGTGGGGAAGATGAGTCATGGGGTCGGAAGCCGAAAAGAGTAAAAGGAGACCAAGAGGTGAAGTCAAGGCAGGTCAGGGAGAGCAGTTTGGGACTGAAGCTGTGAAAACTGTGAAACTCTCTGAGGCCTGTGCTCCTGGTTTTGAGATCAAAATCTTCATTTCTGAAGCGGATTGCCATCACTCACGAGAGGGGGAGGCCTGTCTACTTTTAGCGGAAGCTATGGTGAGGAGAGGGTTATCTGTAAGAATGTGGAGGAAGATTAGGATTTGGCTCCCACAACAAGGAGCCCTGAACATTTGGAAGGGTGAGGGTGGGGCCTAGAAGAGGCTTCTAAGGACTGGGAAGAGTAAGAGCCAAGGGAGTGGAGTAGGGAGTGGAGTAAAAGAACATTAAAAAGGACAGGGAGACCAAGGGGGCAAGGGTCAGATGAAGACAGAGTGCAATGAGAAAGGACATTATATATGTCTTAATATTGGTTTTCAGTTCACTGCAGAGTTCTTTCAATAAAATTAAAAAAAATAGCAGGAATGTGGTGTGGGGTTTAGAAGCCATGGGTATGATATAGTCAGAAAGTACAGTTCTAGCCCCAGGCTTTTGCCCAGCTCTGAAGCTAGTCTATAGTCCATTCCTGGTTTTACTGAAATCTTCTGTAGCCATCCCCTCCCCCACCACAGCACCTCCCCTGTTCCCCTAACTTCCACAATTCAGAGGTAGTGATTTTAAAATTTTGTTTCTTTTTTTTTTTTTTTTTTGGTAGTCAGGGAGGGGATAGGTATGGGGCCACAGGGAAATTTGGGGATGAGTAGAGAATTAAGGCCGGCCACTGTAAAGTACACCAATCAAGAAAGATACCCTCTGTCATTCTCTGATACCTTTTGAAGCTTAGCTTCACAATAAAAAATCCTCTCTCTCTCCGGGCTCCCTCATACAACAGATCATCCAAACTCAGTTAAGATTCCAGTTACCACTTTCAAAACTCCATAATCAGATTTGGCCTACCTTCAAGAGAAAGAAAACCCATTGGAGGACCAGACCAAACGAAGCTGTTTATTTGCTTGCTTACAAGAGTGCAGCCTTGTTTCTAACCATGGCTTTTGAGAACCAAGGGCTAGAAGGGCTAGAGATAGTTCACCTGAAGGGGCAAGCAAATATATCTGACCTTAGGAAAATAATCGTTCCAGTGGGGATCATGCATTATGAGAGTAGGCAACTGTCTCCCAGAAAGCTTTTCCCAATGGCTTTCCATACCCTCTAGCAGTACTGACAGGGGTTTGGATTCCCAATCAAGCCCAGGCCTAGAGAGCTGTGTGTGTGTGCATTGCTAATTCTTTACAAAGATTACAGTCCTTTAATTCCCAAGGCCATTTCTTGTTCTGACTCCTCCCACTTCTTTCCAGCTCATGTCACTTCACTCTTCAGCCTCAAATTCCTGTGCCCAGGCATGAGCGAGTCTACTGATATGTGGGCAACTGTCTTGGCATGCACAGGCAATCAGATGTTTGAAGAAAACTGATGAATAACCATTAGTCCAAGAGATCCATAGGGCTTAGGGAATTAAAAGGCTTTTTCTTGTGGTTAAACCCTGGGAATGCCATCTCATTCCCGTCCACTGATTATTCTATTATCAGCTGGTAAGCCACAAGCAGATCCCTTGTTCATCTGCCAGGATGCAAACTAGCCCTTCTTTCAAGTCCCACTTTTGTTCTTAGGCTTAGGAACGCTGCAGTTATTCCAAAAGGAATCTGGCTGGCACAGTTAATTGGACTTATTAGGTCATAATTACAATATCACTGCATCAGCCCACATTTTCCTGGGTTTGATTAATGAACCTTCCAAATATGTCCTTGGGTCCTGATGCCATTGGTTAGGACCCCATGGTTGAACCTAGCATTCTATAAATGACTAGGCTGAATGCTTCCCTGAGCTCTAGGTTGATGAATAAATGGTTTGCTTAGGAAGGAGGTTTAGGAAAGCAATTGATCATCACAAACATTGACATATGCGGAGTCCTTGCCATGTGTCTGGCACTAATCTACCATTATTTCATTTAATATTCATGCAACCAAACAAAGGCAGGTACCATTATTAATGTCCTGTGTTTACAGATGAGGAAACAGAGGGGTAAGTTACCTCGCCTAAGATTACATGTAAGTTTACTCCCGTGTCTGTTTTGTTTCAGAACAAATGCTCTTAACTACTACATCGTTTTCCTTCTTGGAAAGTGTCTGTCTGCTCCTTGCTTTGCTAGTAAGATCTCATCTGATTCTCATTTGGTAGAAACTGGAATACAGTAAACAGATGTTTCCTCTCTGATGAAGTGATGGGTTCCACTGTCCTGTTGTACATGCCATCCGTGGATTCAAGGCAGGTTCGAGAAACAGGTATTACCATCAAGAAGCAAGTGTATTACCAGAGAAGTAGGGCTCAACCCCAGGAACTCCTCCCAAACATACTTACATGCATATAAAATAACATGCCAGCTCACATGAAAACTCTAAGTGCTATGGGAGACAGCCAGGTGTAGAAGGGATGCTGGCCTGAGAACCAAAAGGTGTTGTTTTAAGAAACAGTTGTGTAATGGTAACTTTCAATGTCAGTTTAAAAATAAAGTGGACCTACCTCGGTTATTGTGGGTTTCTTGATTAGAAGCCGAAGAGAAGAAATAATCAGTGACACACTCGTGGATGAGCTGGGCCATGAAAGATGGTTAGAATTTGATGTGATGGGAGGAAGGAAGAGACTCCATGTTGGAGAAGGACTAGGGAAGGGACAGTAGGGGTATGGCAGAGAGAGGGGGAAATGAGTCTAGAGTGTTTACAGGCCAGCAGAAAGGAAATGCTTGTAAATGCTTTAAGGAGCAAAACCCACAAAGTCAAGCATAAGGAAAATCCAAGACCAATGGGCTGATTCATTGTTGACTGATTGATTTTTATTATGGTAAAATACACATGACAAAGTGTATCATTTTCACCATTTGAAAGTGTACAATTCAGTGACATTACACTCACAATGTTGCACAACCATCCCTACTATCCAGTCACAGAGATTTTTCAATACACCCATGGGAACACCATACCCATTAAACCATCACTCCCCAGTCCCACCTCTCCCAGCCCCCTGGCAACCACACACTCTTATTTACCTCTGTGGATTTGCCTATTCTGAATATTTCATATAAACTGAATTAGACAATATGTGGCCTTCGGTGTCTGACACTTAGCACATGTTTTAAAAATTCATCCAGGTTGTAATAGATACCAGATTTCATTCCTGGGACACCTGGATGGTCAGTCAGTTAAGGTCTGCTCATGATCCCAGAGTCTTGGGATTGAGTCCCACATCAGACTCCTTGCTCATCAGGGAGGCTGCTTATCCCTCTGCCTGTCACTCCCCTTGCTTGTGCGCTCTCTCTCTCTCTCTCTCTCTCTGACAAATAAATAAATAAAGTCTTTTAAAAAACAATATCATTCCTTTTTGTGGCTGAATCATATTTTGTGGTATGAACATACCACATTTTTTTACTCAGTCCTGTTCGTAGATATTTGGGTTGTTACCACATTTTGTCTATTGTGACTAGAGGATCTGTAAACATTAGTATGTAAGTTTTGGTTTGAACACTTATTTTCAGTTCTTTTGGGTAGATCACTAGCAGTGGAATTGCTAGATCATATGGTAGTTCTATATTTAATTTATTGAGACAAAACCATGCTTTTCTTGAAAATCTAGCATAGTGGTTAAAAACAAGGGCTTTGATGTTTGAGTTGAATCCTGGTTGGGCTACTTACTAGTTGTATGACTTTGAGCAAGGGGTATAATCTCTGAGGCTCAGTTTTCTCATTAGCTGAATAAAGTCGTTTTGGGGATTACCTGGCATATAGCATTTAGCACAGTGCTTGTCACATAGAAAGCACCAGATACATCTTAGCTACTAAGGAATATCAGTCTCATGCTAAATGTGATGGACAACCAACATCACAAATAAATAGAGGCCTAGGCTTCTTTTTTTTTTTTTTTTTTTTTTTTGCAGGCTCTTTGCTGAGCAAGGAGCCCGATGTGGGACTCGATCCCAGGATGGTGGGATCATGACCTGAGCCAAAGGCAGCTGCTTAACCAACTGAGCCACCCAGGCGTCCCAGGCCTAGGCTTCTTATTGACTTCACTAGCTACCTCTGCCCCACCTTGCAGAACTCAGGAAGTGATCTGAATTCTAGAAAAATGAGCAACCCCCTTTCTTTAACCCCTCCATTTTTTTAAAGATTTTATTTATTTATTTGACAGATGGAAATCACAAGTAGGCATAGAGGCAGGCAGAGAGAGAGGAGGAAGCAGGCTCCCTGCTTATCATGACCTGAGCTGAAGGCAGAGGCTTTAACCCACTGAGCCACCCAGGCGCCCCTTAACCCCTCCATTTTTTAATTATTTAAACTCTGTGCCTATGTGGGAGCATAGGTGCTCACACATACATGTACACACTATTCTAGGGAAAAGGGTTCTTCAAAATGTCAAAAGCCTGTGTGTGTGTGTGTGTGTGTGTGTGTGTTTTGTAAAAGAGATACTTTCCACGAAGAGGCAATTCAGTATAGTACTTAAAAGCCTATGTTCTTGGTCAAAGCTTGACATGAGAGTAAATTCCAGTTCTGTGTTTATGAGCTGTGTAGTCTTCTGCAAATCACCTCATCCCAGTGAGGTAAATCATTCTTTTCTGTAAACATGGGATATTAATAATAGTACCCACCCTTGTTGACTTACTGTATTAAATGATATAATGCAAGCTTGGTGCAAAGCATATAGCAAGCACTCACCTTCTGCTGTTGAGGGGATACCCATAACTTTGACCTTCCTTGTTTTCCAGCATCCACACAAAGCCATCAAAGTGTCCCATGGAAATCAAAGAGCCAAGGGACTTTAGCCAGACCTGAAAGAATGCCAAATGGTCATAAATATTCTTTCCAAATAACGTGAAATTCCACCATAACAAAAGCACCTCAAGACTCTGTAATCTCAATTGTATCTTTTGAGTTTCCTGCTCATGATTAGTCTCTCTGTTAGAAGTTGGATTTTTCCAAGACAGATTAACTTTCCACCTACCCAAAACAGAATCATATAGCATTTGAGCTGAAAGGAGAAGGGACGATGAAAGGAATTAACATCTGTTGTACCCTGTGCACCCAATCTGTCTTATGTGATCTTCGAAAAGGCCCTCTTATGAGCTAAGTATCTGAATTTCCATCTTGCAGCTGCAGAATTGGGCTCAAATGTCACTCATGCAGAACGAGTAACTGTCAGAACCAAGGTTTGAACCCAGATTTTTTCAAAAGGCTTCAATTTATTGTACATTTGCTTTCAAGATATTATACATTTGCTTTCAAGAATTTCTGAGATCTTGTTTTGCTGTTGGCGAAGCAGAAGCCAAGAAAGGTAAAATGAGTTGCCCAAGGTCAGTTAGCCAGTCAATGATAAAACAGGGGCTAGAAACCAGTTCCAAGCATGCCAGCTTATGTTGCTTTACTTCCTCTTAATGGATGATTAATGTGGTGGTTTATCAGTTTAAAAAGTTTCAAAGATTGGAACAAATCTGGAAATAAGTTTCATCTGTACCTTAATTACTTCCAGTTCATGTTTTATAGGCTTAACTGAAAAACGTTTTCCTAAGGGCACCTGGGTGGCTCAATGGGTTAAGCCTCTGCCTTCGTCTCAGGGTCCTGGGATGGAGCCCCTAATTGGGCTCTCTGCTCAGTGGGGAGTCTGCTTCCCCCCCCCCCCGCCTACTTGTGATCTCTCTGTCTGTCAAATAAATAAATAAAATCTTTAAAAAAGGAAAATGTTTTTCTAGTCAGAAATGAACTGTGCACTGGTGTTTCCTGATGTTTGTGTGTCCACTGTATTTGCTACTTGATGTTCAGAAGTAGTACATAAATACAGGTAGTCCACAGTTGATTGCAGTTCTTGGTTCTTATCAGATGTTAAAAAAGACTATGAGGGCACCTGGGTGGCTCAATCGGTTAAGCGTCCACCTTCAGCTCAGGTCATGGTCTCAAGGTCCTGAGATCGAGCACCACATCAGGCTCCCTGTTCGACAGGGAATCTGCTTCTCTTTCTCCTACCTGCTCGTGCTCTCTCTCTTTCTCTTTCTCTCAAATAAAGTCCTTTTTAAAAAGATGTTAGTTAATGTGGTTAATTTTATGTGTCAAGTTGGCTAGGGTCTGGTGCCCAGATGTTTGGTCAAATACCAGTTTAGGTGTTGCTGTGAAGGTATTTTTTACATGTGCTTATCATTTAGATCAGTAGACTTTGCATAAAGTAGAGTAATTTCTATAATGTGTGTGGGCCTTGTCTAATCAGTTGAAGACCTTATGAGAAAATGCCTGAGGTCCTCTGAGGAAGAAGAAATTCTGCCTGCAGACTGCCTTTGGGCTTGAGACTGCAACACCATCTCTTTCCTGGGCCTACAACCTCCAGCCTGCTCTGTAGATTTTGGACTTGCCAGCCCCCCATTGTGTGGGTCAGTTCAAATCAATCAATTAATCAAATAAGTATACACACACACATACACACATCTTCTTAGCACCATTTCTTTGGAGAACCCTGACTAATACAACCACCTACTAATATACCAGGCGCAGTGCTAGGCTCTGAGGATACAGAGAAGAGGTCTCTGTTCAGAGATTTGTACAATGTAGCAAAAAATGAGAAAGCATGTTGACAAAAGTAGAACAAAGTGGGAAACAAAGCCACAAGGAAAGCATTGAGGTATATTTCCTGATGCTCTTTACACTTGCTAATAATACTAATGATATGTAAGGGGACACTTGACTTAATTCTGAAGGAGAGACCTTGACATGAGGCAAAAATTGATTCCCCTCCTCTTAGACTATCCTGAGAGTTTAAATCTATTGATTTAAATTGATAAATTGATAAATTTAAATTGATAAATTAAAATTTAAATTGATAAATTTATTAATTCAGCTAACAGTTATTGAATCATGGTTTCATGCATAGTGTGTAATAACAAAGTGATAATGGTCTGAGGAGCCTTAAAGTTACTAGGGCCCCTTCCGAATCTTGGCCTAATCTCTGGTACCCAGGCTAAGGATGGAGAAGTCCCTTGAAGTAGCTGTGGAGTGAAAACCAGGCACATGCAAGTTCCTGATCAGCCCACATGTCTCCCTGGCAAATGGATTTGGGCCCAATTAGACAGTGCACCTACCTCCTGGTTTCTAGCACTGCCTCCTCAGTTTTCAGCTTTATCAGGGCCTACTTTGTTGACCCTGGGTATTTTAAGGAAGGCTTATGCCTTTAACATGTGAATTCCACTTATTCCCCCAAACACCAACTCTTCTCTGACTTCCTGCACTGGAGTCACATACAGTCTTGTGAGAAGGAAGACTAGTTAATGCCCATAGAATACTTGGAGAACCAGGCAAGGCAGCATATGGATATTTTCAAAATGTCTTCTTTGCCCAGTATCTGGGCTAGTACCAGGCCTATAGAGCTTACCTGAATGGGTCTCCCTGGCTAATATGTAGGCTCTGCAAAGGGAGTTTTTGTCCCATTCTGCTTTGTACCCCTACAGTTTGTGGCTGCTTCCTCTGCTCACATCTTTAATGTGGATGTTCTTCAGCCCTCTATCCTAGGATCTCTTCTCTCTCTGTGCAGTGTCATTGATTCACAATTCTATGCTTCAGCCCAAATATCCCTTCCAAGCTCCAAGTCCACACATAGCTAACTGCAGAGATGTGTCTCCCTGGCTATTCACAGTACCTCCTACTCAGTGTGCATCTCAGTAAATGGTATTACCATTCTCCTTGTTGCTTCCTGTTTACTACTTTCTCCTTCACCTTCCACATCTAATCATTGACCTTCATCCATTCATTCAGGTTTCTGAGTTCCTTTTCTACAATGATGTTTTCTAGAAAACTTCCAAATACAATAGTGCGATGAAACCCCTCCCATATACCCATTGCTCAACTTCAAATTTACCAGTTAATAGAAAATCATGTTTCCTCTATCACCACTTCTTCCCACCCTCAATTATTTTGAAATGAATCCAGAGATCATTTCATCTACATTTCATTATTTATCTCTTCAAAGTTACAAAAACATTAAGAATCCCATTACCACACCAAAACCAAAATTCACGATGATCAAATATCCAGTCAGTGTTCAGATTTCCTCATTGTTTTGTAAATGGCATTGCTTTCTTACATTTGAATAGCTAAAGTCCCCACATTGCAATTGGATAAGTCTCTTAAATCACTTTAATCTAGTTTCCCCCTTATTCGTGCCTTTTTCTCCCTGCCATCTTTTGCTAAAAAAAAATTGCATCATTTATGCTCTAAGAGTTTCCCACAGTTTTGAGTGTTGATTGCTCTTCCCCTGGATTTACTATAATATTATTTTAAAGTATTGGTTGTTAGCTCTAGAGACTTGGTCATGTTCCAGTTCTCTTCCTCCAAGACTATTTCATCAGGTGGTTTTATTCTTTCATCATGAGGCACAAAATTTCTGCAGTGTCTGCAGTGTCTGTGGTGTTAGCCATTAATATTCATCATCTCAGTTCAGTCCCTTACTTCATAGGGGCTTACAAATATTGATTCTATAATTTTGTCTTTTCCTCTAGGAGAAACATCCTTTCACTGATTTCTATGGTTACCCTGAATTCATTCAGGAAAGGCAGGATAAATGCTTGACTCCACCACTACTTCCTTTTTAAAAACCAATTTTTGAAATAGTTATTTCCCTAGCATCCT